>OMNN01028642.1:17814-28288 GCA_900302755.1 Chromis chromis | reverse complement strand
AACGGATGCAACCTCCATTGTTACCCCTTTTCCACCAAGAAGAACCAGGTGCTAGTTCGGTGCTAGTTCGGTGCTGGTGCTCAGTTGGTTCAAATCTGGCACCTCCTAAGAACCTGTTTGCTTTTCCATTGATAAGGAGCCAAGTTGGAGCCACACCATTGCGTCACCGTAAAACGACTACGCTTGCATCGATTACAAAGCAGTTAAACAAACGCAATAAGCTGATGATAATATCTATGTTTATCTTTATAGATAAGTTAAGGCTTATTGCGAGGCGGAGGTCACCTGTTGGCTGGGCACATCTGCGATCGCACTACTGGTGGGACACAATTGTACCAGATTTTAGCACGCAACAGTTTGTACAAAACTTCTGTATGTCCCAGGAGTCATTCCAATACATCTGCGATCAGACCAGGGACGTCCTGGCAAAAAAGGACACAAATTACTGCTTGTGTGTCCCTTTCCACCGTTGATTGTTGGTCATGACAACCCCGCCCCCAGCCCCTGACATACTCGGTTCTTAGCTCTGGCCCAGCAAAGAGTTGGTGCTAAGTCAGGCTCTGGCTCCAAACTAGTACTGGAACCAGCTTAGTGGAAAAGGGGTATTAGAAACTTCCTCAGAAGCCTTGTGTGTTTTTCAATGTTCGGGGCAACGGAACCATCTGTTTTGCAGACTGACTTGTAAGCTACCTATTGTAGTATGATAGAAGTGCTTAAAGTCTACATCAGTCACGTGAGTTACAAGACATTAGACGTGTATTGCAAAAGTTAAAACCTTAAAACTTAACCCCTTAACTATCACTAACCAGCAGGCCTCCCCCTAGCACACAATGGTTGTTAGTGGGGAGAACTTCAATTCACCGGGTAGAAATATACAGTACAAATGTAAAACTAACTTTGGCTAACCAGACGTTTCTTCACAGAATGTTTGATTCATTGTTTCTTTTTGTATTTTCATCATTTTTTATTGTTAGCAAAAATAAAAAATAAAAAAATGACGGCAGCTTTATCAGCTAAGAGTAAACATTTGTTTAAATGGTCCGCCGTGGTCTGGCTCAGCGAAGGATTGCGACTGTAGGACTGCTGAGCTTTTGGTTTTTCAGAGTAGACAAATGTCCTTTTGCTGCTAGAGCACTACAGTATGTGTCAGCTGCAGAAAGATTTTCTTAAACGCCTTTTGAAGCAGATTTCAGTAATTCAAATTAATGAGTTTAATGTTATAGGGTATCATTTGTTTTGTGATTTAGTGTTGATTAATCCCTTTGTTAATAAATGGGAGTTGGTTGGGCCAGACCAAACTCAACTGGGGGCTCCAACTGGGGCCAGCAGGAACCAGTGAACCTTCTTTTTCATTTTGTCAAATTCTACCGTTATCGTTTCCGTATTTAAAGTCCTGGGTCAGACTTCAGTGTGTGTAATTGTCATCCAGCCACATTGCTCTCACACACAAGCCAGTTCCTGTCATATCCACATTCTTCATTGATAGCATAACTGCCTTTTCAAACACTACAAGACATAATATTAAATACTTCATTACTTTGTTTTACTTAATTCACAATGAAATTAAGTGTATTTCCGTATCAATTCAGTGGATAAACTCTGAGGCAAAACTCTGTTGTATTCAAATGATTTAATTGATGATTGGTGCTGTAGTATTAGTATCAGCATGCCTCCTCTGATGATATACTCTTCTTCTACTTCACCCCTAAACCTCAGGCTAACGGTTGCTTAGTTGCGACTGCACATATCTTAATGAGTACAGTGTGGAAATATTCAGTGTTCTGGCCTGGTGAGCTGGTATTCCCTCAGGCAGACACATCGTTTTCTTTTTTTTTAAGAAGTAGTGCTTTTTTTTTTTTTAAGAGGAGAGTGACATGCAGCAAAGGGTCTTGAGCCGGATTCGAACTCACGACCGCTGCTGGCGACCTGCGCCCACATGGTAACGCCTTAACTCAGCGAGCTATACGGCAGCCCAGGCAGACACATCTTCAATATTTTTAAGAAGAGCGCTTGAAATTGGCAGCCGAAACACACAGTACTGTGACCCAGAGAGTAGGTGCAGTACCTACTGATCTGTAAAAAGTCTTTACAGAGTCATGGAAATTCAAAACGTCAAAGTATTAAAACCCTTAAATGTGGCAATTTATACGCTTGTGCCCCCATTACCAGATTGCCTGGCAATTTGAGGTCAATATAAAGAAAAACACAAAACTATTTTCACTCCGCAAGTTGATTTTAGCAATCTTAGCAAAAAAAAGTGGCTTATTAATGCATCCAGCAGATACAGAGAAATTTTAGAAATCATTTCTGGTCGTGTTTATTTCCACACCATGAATCTAAATGAGATATTCACTCCTCTTTCCACCAACCCCTGAAGCTCTTCAGCTGCTAAACACTCCACTGGATTCACTGGTTAATTGCTGACATTGTCATTTTGTTGTTTGGTGTTGACGGGTAGCATACAGTGGAGTTTCTTTAAATATTGCTCAATCTGTGGACTGGTTAGCTTAGAGTTAAGAATGGAAGCAAGGAGAAAGAGTTAGCTCTGTCCAAAGGTAACAAATTCCACCTTCTGTACCATCATGTCTACAGATCACTGATGAACACGTTATGCCTTGCTTGTTCAAACTGGACAAAGTATCCAACCAGCCTGTCCAGGGTTGGATCACAGAGTAAACAACCTCTACCCAGCAGCATTTTCCATTTCCTTCTTTGGTATATTGGGCCATGAAGCCAACAGAACTTTGTGGCATGTTGCAGTAGCTCAGCATCCTCTTCTCTTGCAGCACAAGACTGCCCATCTCTTCAGGGTATGCACAGTTGTAAGCATTCCCTAAATCCACAAAATACATGCAGACCTGCTGAGCAAACTCCCCTGGCCCCTCTAGTAACCATAAAGAGCAGGTCCAGCGTTCATGACTAGGACAGAATCTGCATTGCTCATACTGGATCTGAGGTTCAACAGCTGGTTGAGCAATGTGTAATTGGAGCACACCTTGTAGTCTACCTTTTTAAAAATGGGAACCACCACCCTCATCTGTCAGTCCACAGGCACTGCCCTTGAACTTCACACACCACTGAAGAAGTGTGTCAGCTAAGACAGCCCAACACAGCCTTTAGCCTTCAGCATGAATCTCATCGAGACTTGGCACCCTCCCACTTTGGAGCTTCTGAACTACATCAGAGTCTGCCAGGGATATGGGTGAAGCTTCCCCTGAATTGTTAAACTTTCACCCCTCCACAAAGGACATTTTGGTCAGGTGGTTTTCCATTGCCCAGTCAGGTTCAGCAGTACACCACCAGAGCCAAGTTCTGCTTTCTCTTCCTGAGTTGTCTGAGAGTTTGCTAGAACTTCTCTGGCGGCAAATGAAAGTCCTTCTCCATAACCTCCCCCAACCTCCTCCAGCACTTGGGTTTTTGCTTTGGTGACCACCAGTGCCGCAGCCCTTTTGACCTTATCTATCTGCTGCTTTGGGAAACCCTTGGGCCACCCAAGCCACAAAGACTTCCTTTCTCAGCTTAACAGTACCCTTCACCCCTGGCATCCATTAGATTCTCAGGTCACCTTCACGATCAACCACACATCATTAATGGAGTGTTTCCTTCTGTTTTCCATCTTAATACTAAGCTTAAGAGCTGCTATCTGTAGCCTCATGTCGAACAGAAAGACATGAGAGTGATGTCAGTCTTCTTTTCTATCTCTTGGCAAGAGAGTGAGTAAGCATATTTCCCGAAATCTTAAACATTTTGCTTTTTTTGTAATATTGATTGTAGTGGTTTTAAATTTTTTTTTGCAGACATTAAATTAAGAAGAATTAGAAGGCTTTATTGGACTGTTCGGACTTTAAATGAAAGATATGTAAGGGCAAATGGGGCAGGATTGTATGGTGTTACGTGTTATGTGTTGTAGTCCACTTACCTCCTCAATTATATGCACCCTTTTAGCTGTCAGCAGCTGAATCTCCAGCTAACTGCAAAACAAAGAGCCCTTATGGATACTGTACACTGATAGAAATCAATCTATGATGTTGAGTGCATTCCTGGAGTCATTTCATGTTGAAGTGAGTCAATTTGTGCTCGTGGCTTACTCAATTTTACTGAAGCCTGTTCTTTCCAGATATCCAGCAGAATTACCCGAGAGAAGCTGAATGAACTTGAGGTGTTCATAGGTTAAAATGTAGATTTAATGTGTGGGCAGTGGCAGTGTGGAAAGCACATTTCTCCAATCAAGAAAAATGTTGTCTAAGAACAGTGCATGCCTGGGTTGAAGCAGAATGTCTGTTTTCATTAAATCTGCCTCACGAAACACATTTAGACCTTCTCTGAAAAATTCATTTCCTGTTTCACTGTGCACAATATAATGCTTAGTTTAAGGTTCAGAAATGAAATTATCTGTGTTCAATTGCAACTCCTTTGTTCTTTCAGCTTTTTTTCTTTTCATTAATTAGTCTGAAATCCAATTGAATGGAGTGCTGCGAAGGTCTTTAAACTGCTAGAATTCGCCTGAGCTGTGTTGGTCACACATTCAGGTTCATCCAGGGTCCAATGTGATTTGTTAACTACCTTTTAGAGCCCTCATGGAAAAACAACATATTTTCTTTCCCACTACCCCCTTAGACTGAATACCATTTCAGTCACACTACACTGATGTTTTTTTTGCCTCTGAAAAGGTTGTTTAAAGAAACATTGGAAGACTCGTCTCATTTTCCTCTCTGCGGTTGCACAGTCGCGTGTCAACTACGGAAGGAGAGAGAGAGTTAATGCATATCTCCCGTGCCTCCATTATGCATTTCCATATCTTCTCCTCCACCAAATGAGTCCTTTGTCTGCTTGGAGACCAGCGCTAATGAGAGAGTTGCATTGCAGCATTTTAGAAGCCATTGCTCCCCTATTAATCAGGAGAGATTTGTGTTCAGCTGTCTGTTTTTTCTCCCACTCAGCCACTGCCTTCTCTGTTCTCTCTCTACTTTCTGATTGATGATAACGAGGTTGTTGGCTAAAACCGGCTCTTATCGACTAAACAAAATGGCTCCCAGCTTTTTCGGTGTGTGTATGTGTGTGTGCATCTATGACGTATGCTTACTTGTATTTGTTGTTCCTTCGCTCTGTCTTCTGGCACTGACTGTGAGTCTGGGCATCTGCCTGTGCTTGTGCTGCCATGTGTATGCATGTATGTATCGGTATATTTGTGTGTGTGTGTGTGTGTGTGTGTATGTATCGGTATATTTGTGTGTGTGTGTGTGTGTGTGTGTGTGTGTGTGTGTGTGTGTGTGTGTGTGTGTGTGTGTGTGTGTGTGTGTGTGTGTGTGTGCGTGCGTGTGTGAGCGCACATCTCCACAATGAGAACGAGATGAAAGGCCACCGTTCCTGTGAGTCACAAGCCGCTGCCTGCTTCCTAAATGGCCCTGAATAGTTACTCAATACAGTGAAGATGATCTGCTCTGTTTTCACGCACACATCAATTCTGCAAAAAAAGGAACAAGAAGATGAAAGGCACTGAAGGACACAAACAGAGAGACATTTACATGCGCACAGATACAATAATATACTCAAGTCTAGGATAGAAAGAAAACACAGAGAGAAGAAATGCACACTTGGTAACACACGTAAACCTACTCTGAATAAAAGAAATGGAAAAAGACATGTAAATGTGAATTTTAGCAAGCTTTGTAAGAAAGAAATACTGTCACATAGACTTGTAAACATGATAATTGACTGAGATACATACTGTATATTTTACATTTACAGGCAAATACAAAGAAGAAGAGAGAGTTACAACGAGCACACCAGTTAAAGTGTCTTCCTTTAGTGAAGATGATAATAACTGTTTTTCAAAAACACATTGATAGTCCCTGCTTCTGTAGGGGAAAACTGAAAATATTCAACTTGTGTATTTCAACTTTTGTGCTTCATTTGTATACCGTTTATTCAGTGTACAGGCACTCCAGCACAACACATTGTTATGTCTGTTGTCTGTGTTTTCCCTGACTGTCCTCAAGACCAAAAGGTCTAAGAAAACTGCAGGAAAAAAAACTCTGAAGTTACTTTTTGGTTCTTCTTTTCTCCCTTTTTGTCTCTCCATTTTTCATGTTGTCTCTCACCCAAGCAACATGAGTTGCTGTATTCGGCCCATTTGTATGTGTCTTTTTTTTAAAATCCTTTTTATATTAGTTATTGTGCAGTCTTATAGCTGCATATCTTGTGGTTCTTGTCCAGCCACGTTTTTACAATATTAAAGGTGTGATATGCAATAAAACAAATACACCATCGTTTTATATTTTGCTGATTTGTGTACTGAGATTATCTCAAATGTTTCCAACGGTGTTCATTGAGAATGTATAATTTCATTCATTAGCATCATATCACTGTTACGGAGGACAACACAGTAAACACAGGGCAGCACATCAGAGAGTGCAGAGGAAAAATGAAGAATTAGATAACTACTTTTTCCATTCTGTTGTTTGTATCGCTCACTCGTGATGGATCACAATTTTTTCAGTTTGATGGTTTCAACAACAGACCAACAGTGCTGTTCTACTCCACAATCCCCAAATAACACTGACTACAGTAGCTGTTTGAGTAGTGGACTAACGATCTACTGGTCAATTAGCAATGAACGTTATGTCAGCTAACATTACTTGTGAAGTGAAATGGCATTAGACGTGACGAAAGGTAACGTGAATAAAACTTTCAAACATCACCTCGTCCATGAACATGACTTTCTCCAGTCATGTCAGCCAGATTTCCATCCTCATCAGCAACTCCCATGATTCCATGTTTCCAAGTCTTTTGTCATTGTCTTAAATGAGAGACCCATTGTGGCAGAAATTCTACACTGTACATTTAAGAAAGAGATAATACAGAACAAAAGGGCGGCTGTGGTTCAGGTGGTAGAGCGGGTTGTCCACTGATGGCAAGGTTGGCGGTTCCATCCCCGGTCCCCCCCACATGCCGTCCTTGGGCAAGACACTAAACCCGAAGTTGCTCCCAATGGTAGATTAGCGCCTTGCATGGCAGCTCTGTCGCCATTGGTGTGTGAATGTGTGTGTGAATGGGTGAATGCGAAACACATTGTAAAGCCCCTTGGGTACCGCTAAGGTACAAAAAGGCGCTATATAAGTGCAGACCATTTATCATTTACCATTTACCAACTACATATCTTGATATGATCATCGACTGTATATAAAAGATGGACACAGCAAGTGGACCTGAAAAGTTAAAAGTGGGAGGCCTTAAACCAGCATTCTAAGAACTAGCAACTCCTCCGGTTCAAAAAAGAAGTCTGATTGCATAGATGAGAAAATGATCCTACTTCTTACTTGATCCTGTACCTCATGAGGCATTTTCCTAATAAGTTGTGGTCGCTAGTTTCAAGTGTCGCTCCCATTTGTGGTAAAATAGATGATAAAGCATAAGAAGAATGTTTTAGGGCGGGGCTCCCTGTGATTGACAGATCGCTACCGCATTGGCAGTGTCCCGGTGTTCTCTGTCAGATACATCCTGTTCAGAGGACCGAGATTGCTACAGCCAAATTCCAAACTTGACAAATTTGAGTGCAGCAGTACAAAAACAGTCCACGAATCAATAGGTGATGTCACGGTTGCACCATCCATCTTTCATGTCCGATCTAGGATGGAGATGAAGCATACTACAACGCAAAGCCGGCTGTCTACCTTGCTGCTGATGTGAACTTTTATGTGGTTCAGTCATAGAGGAATGATCAACTCCAACAACACAAAACTTGAACCGACACGTTGCTAGGGCAGCGTGAAAATCTGATGTCTGGGTTTTACTCCAGTTAATGTAATTTTCAAGTCCCCTCAGTCTGTTGGTAACAAAGTAAAGAAAACATCAGTGTGACTTGTTTTGTTCTCCATCTTTGCTGCTTCTTCCCTTTTACGTCTCTTTTGTCCTTCGTATCTCTTCTCTCTTCTCTCAGCCAAGTGCCGCTGAAACTCTCATCACCCTTTGTTAGTTATTCAGTCGTATTTTCATTTGCTTTGTGTGGGACTGGAGGTAGCAATAACACACTCTATTGTCAGTTTATAAGGGAGTGAGCTGAATTTTGATCTTAGTCTGTCGTGCCCTCTTTCCCTCTTTCTCTCTCTTTCATACACACAAATCATTGAAAGCATCCATCCATCCATTATCTATACACCGCTTAATCCTCTGTAGGGTCGTAGGGGGCTGGAGCCTATCCCAGCCAACGCGGGCAAAGGCAGGGGACACCCTGGAAAGTCTATCACAGGGATACACACAGAGACAGACAACCAAGCACACTCTTATTCACACCTACGGACAATTTAGAATAATCAATTAACCTCAGCATGTCTTTGGACTGTGGGAGGAAGCCGGAGAACCCGATGAGAACCCACGCTGCACAGGGAGAACATGCAAACTCCACACAGAAAGATCCCAGGCGTCCTAACCGGGACGCGAACCGGGGATTCTTCTAGCTGTGAGGCGACCAAGCCACCGTGCAGCCCTTATTGAAATACATTCACATCAATTCAATTCAGTTCTTTCCAATTTTCTTCTTGGTACAGATCAACAGCATCACCATTGCAAAGAACCATACAGATTTAATACAATTTTGGAGAATGAAAAAAAAAACTGCTACACAATGAGCAGCATGTAAAATAAGAGTGCAAGTAAACAAAACTTAGAAATAACAGAATAAGCTCTTGGATCTAAACATTTGTAATCTGTCCGGATTCAGTAGATTTACATCAGTTCCTGTGTACGTTTGCCAAAGTAAGGAAAACATGTAAACCAATGTAATACCATAACTGATGCAACATGTAGCAGAAAGCTGCCTCTTATGTTAATCTCTCTGTTCTCTCTCTTTCACAGGGTCCAATAGAGAATGACGTTGTGATTCACGTGGCCCTGATAGCTGAGAGTCAGAGGTAATGTGTGTGTGCGTGTGTGTGTGTGTGTGTGTGTGTGTGTGTGTGTGTGTGTGTGTGTGTGTGTGTGTGTGTGTGCGTATATATGTGTGTCTCTTAATGTGTTGCGCACCATAAAAGGGAGGTTATTTTCTGCCCCTCTCTGCTTGTCAGCTCTCTCAGTGCTGTAATTGTGGTGAGCTCATAAAGCTGGAGCTCAGCCCGACCTTTGCCATCATCTGTCACTCTTCTCATTGTGGGTTTGTGCGAGTACATGTGCGCATGTGTATGTACGCTGCATGTGTGAGAGTGGGGGTTGCGCGTGAGTTAAACAGGGTCAGACGACTCTGTGGAGCTTGTTAACCTGTGGCTTCAATTACTGCGGCTTGCAAGTCCCTATCAGGACTCCTGCATCATCTTTGTCACTGCGGTTGACTTACAGTAAACCACCGATCAGCCACAACGTTAAAACCACCTGAACAATACTGGATAGTTCCCCCTGTTCTGACCCAATCGGATCCTAGACTTCACAGACCTCTGAAGATGTCCTGTGGTGTCAGCCACCAAGATGTTGCTTGGTCTACATAAATGTTTAGGTAGCTGATGTGTGTCAAAATCACATCCACATGAATGTTAGGACCTGAAGTTTCCCAGCAGGACACAGAGAAAAGCATCACACTCCCTCTGTTAGCTTTCCTTTTTTTGATATGCCTTCTCAAATCTCTCTCCCAGAATTTGGCCCATGTCAAAGTCTCTCTGATCCTTATGCTCCCTTTTTTCTTGCTTCCACCACATCAACCTCAAGCACTGGCTGTTCCCTAGCTGCCTAATATATTCCACCGCTATAGACAGGTGCCATTGTGACCAAATAATCGATGTTATTCATGTTACCTGTCAGTGGTTTTATTGTTGTGGCTGATTGGTGTGTACTATATTCTCCTATGTGCCCTGTGTTTCAATAATGGCTTCACGGCGGCTTTGCAATAGATAAAGATTCGCAACGGAACTGAGTTACGAGTTTTATATTTACAAGAACACAATACCAATAGATTTATTAACATTTTATTCACCCAGCCAGGGCTTTATCACCTGCAGACTCATAAAGCTGTAGATTTCCAAAAAGATAAATCTGCATAGAAAGATTTACAGGTCAACAGTCTCCTGTAGATTTCCAAGAGGATTCTGCAGATGTTGAAGTCATTTCAGCATTAATAATAATAATTTAACCTTTATTAATCCCCTTGGGGAAATTCATTTTCTGTATTTGACCCATCCTACTATACATGCTAGTAGCAGGCGCACCACCCGGGGAGCAGTCAGGGGTTAAGGGCCTTGCTCAAGGGCCCAACAGTGGCCACAGTGGGGTTCGATCCTCTGACCTTCTGATCAGTATTTAGGGGCTGTTGCGCTACCATTGCCCCATAGGAACATTACAATATTAATGTGTGTGAATGTGGGACTTATATCAGTACCATATAAGTTTGCAATATTTCTGTTACAAACAGTGGACTGGGGAGTCATTTATCAACTTTAAATTGGCAACAGCTACATTTAAAAATCCTAAAACTCTAGATCTTGAGTCAGTT
>OMNN01028642.1:0-17794 GCA_900302755.1 Chromis chromis | reverse complement strand
GGAGTCAGTTAAGCTTTATTTATTTAGGAAATCCCACTGAGAACAAGATCTGCAGTCAGGCTTTTTGATGTGTTTGGAAACATTTGACCAGTCATTTCTGAACTTTAGATAAAAGGAAAAAAAAAATCAGTCATATGGAAAAAATTAAGTGAAACGTCTTTATCATACCTTCAAATCTGTAAAATTATAACCAGGGTGCCAGTAAACCCTTCTTATTTTTATCTCTGACATCTAGGCTCTTCTGTTCTCTTTGCTCTTGAAGTGTGTGGTGTCATAATGTCAAGATCTGAAGGGCTCCCTAAGGCCTTCATTAAAAAAAGGATTTAAAGAGATCTATGAATTATTTTAAATAAATCATTCCACCGTAAAGAAAATCATATACATGCAGTGTGGATTTCAAACAACTGCTATTTTGCATGCGTTGCTGCATGCAACTGAAGGAATTTTGCATGGAAGAGTGGTCAAATCTTTTAGCAAGCCAATGTCAGAAACTGATTGACAGTTATGCAAAATACCTACGACTTCTACAAGCTTCTGAAGCCACTTTCTCCACATAAGAATATTTTATCTATATATAATCATTTTTGTTGCTCATTTTCTTGCAGTTGTATTAATCTTGTTTATCTGTACGCACAGTTTCAAAGAGGATCAAATGTATTACATGATGTTATGTATGTATTTTTTCACATGACTGTATTTTACTTAAGTGGCCTGGCAGCAAATCATATAAACAAGATTACTCACTCATGACTACACCAGTTGAAACAGTCAGAATATTATAAATGTGCTAGTGAACCTCCTTCAAAGAAATTGGTTGCTCTAATGTCAAGCTGTGGCGCAGCTCAGTCCTGTAGTATAAATGCGTAGGACTGGAAATCTGTCTCCCCACTTTCAAACTCATCTGAACTTGCAAAGCCAGTCCATCCTGTGATCTGGTGTCAAGGTTTTTAGCATATTCGGGATGTTAAATTTCCCCGCAGCTTAGACGGCAAGGAGTATAAATATATACACATGTCTGCTGATGCCTTCTTGATGCCAAAGATGACAACTCAGCCTTTTCATATAGCTCACAGTGGTGAATTCGAAATGAATAGCACAGTGGTAAATGTCGTGCAGTAGTTTAAGAGTATGGGCAGCAGCATTAGCATACAGAATATCCTCTTAATCTAATGCAGGACTCATCATGGGTTATAAAATGTGCAATTATGTACTGTAATCAAGTAGATCTCCACTTAGATCATTGGTAGGATGGGGAACATTTAGTATTTTTGGAGAAAAGGTTTGCAGGTCATCAAAAACAGCCTGTAATCTTGAATGTGCCTGGCTTGCAGTGGAGCTGATGGCATATAAGGTGGTATGATCAACAGAAAAATGGGCAGTATTTAGTTGGAAAATATATTTTATTTCTGTACAGTGGGTCTAATATTGATCTAATATTGGGGGGGTATCAACCCTTGAAGGATTTGACTTGAAACCAGCAGTTTAAACACTGTTAGAGAGAGCCAGGTGTAAGCAGAAATATTAAAACCCACAGAGAGAAATCCACACTGCGTCAGAAACCTTTGGATAGATCTGTAAAGCACAGTATTTCTTTTTCCATCAAATAAATTAACAGTGTCATCCACAACAGCAGCTGCAGTGACTATTGTCCTTTAACTAGATTTAAGGTCCAATGGCTGTGGCTAAAGGACATTATTAACCTCCATGGGGGCTGTGCAGCTGTGAGCTGACTAGTGATGCTAAGACTTTGGACGACCCTGCAGCTTCAACATTGGTCAATAGTTGCTTAAGTCACCAGCTTTATGCAAATAATCACCTGCGCAATCTTTCATATGAAGAGGATTTTCAACTGAAGTAAAGGCTGATTTTTGAGGCGTAGGATCCATAGGTCATAGTTGCTGTTGTCAGGGGACTCTTTTATGTCTATCAGTACATTATGTACCTTTGAGTGAATAACAGGTCTAAGTAAAATGTGTAATTATGTATAAAGTGAGGTCGAGGTGGTACATTATGAAACATGTCACATTATTATATGAAATTATTCTAAAAGGCTTCAACCGTGCTTATCTTGCTTTTATTAATCTGTACATTTTTACCACTAATTGCAGGTGGGAGCAGTGTGAAGGACGTGTTTTTTAATTATTTTAATAATTTACTGGATGCAGTTCCATTAGTATTGCATTTGAAAAGACAGATAGATAATAATACTAATATTTTTCAAAAGCTGCTTTTATAAGGGGTAAAAATATAAGAAAAATAATATAGCTCTGAGTCTGGATCTTGAATAGAGCATGTTGTGCCTGAAAGTATTTCAAACTGGTATCCAGAGCAAGATTAAGCCAGAATTTCAGCCTTTACTTCAGTTAAAAATCCTCTTCATATTGTAACTTCGTGTCTCTCTGTTTCTGCAGATTGCAAGTATTTTTGAACACCTACGGCATTCAGACCCAGACACCCCAGCAAGTGGAACCCATCCAGATCTGGCCTCAGAAGGAACTGGTCAAGGTAATATTGGTCAAACGTGGATTAGTCACCAAGTTTACAAATAGTTTACAAAGCCCAACTCATCGTTCGCCTTGATCTCTGTTGTCGTGTGGCACATGTGCAGTTTTAAATTATTTAATTCAAAGTCATTTTTGAAACAATGGCTCCTTGATCTCAAACATAAGTAGGCAGAAGCAGGTGCCTTATTTCTAGCTAACAATCAATGATTTTGCATGGAAGAAATTACAGCTGTTACAGTTAGATTTAAAAAACTAACTAGCTAGCTAACCTTACCTTTGTGATGTCGTCTATAGCTCCATCTCTAGCTAACCTTTCAGTGCTTTCAGCTTTTGTTAAAATAAGGAACCCCTAAATATGCATTGGATGGCTACATGCCTGACATTACACTAACTCAGTGAGCCTAAGCTGCATTGCTCACTAGCTTAGTTTTTACTAGTTGATCATTTATCTAGAAGCATAGACTGGATATAAAAGACTTATGGAGTGACAGTAACGTTACCCCTTGGTTTATGGACTACCATTTGAAGCTGCAAGTTTGAATTTTGGCTGTTGCCATTTTGGATTTTTGAAAACCAGACATTACGAGCACTGGGTGGCTCTGACTGAGAACTGAGGATACACAGGCCCATATGGTGGAGCACGGATGCTAAATGTTGATGTGGCAAGTAATGGCATCTGGGACTGGTGTTAAAGCAGCACGTACACAGTTTAACTTGGCTTTTTGCAATGTAATGTGTAATCCCACTAGCTAGCTAAGGGTAAGCTCATTACTGGCCTTGAAGATAACGTAGGTAACGCCTTTGGCAGGCACATTAACATTAGCAGCTTACATCAGAGCAAATCTACAGTTTAATCAATGATGTTGATTTGGAAAATATTAAAAAACACCTCAATGTAACTATTTAAATGCAGAATATATGTGTGTCACAGTGCACACCACCTCATGCAACCATGTGGAGAAATCCAAGCCTTGTCAGACCTGCTGTGCTCAATTACAGTTTCAAAGCTATGATTGGACAATCACTGTTCAATAGGGGGATTTTGCCAACCGCCAATTGAAACCTAACTGATTGCAGGCATTTTGCAGTGCATGATAAGCTGCAGTGACTCGTTGCTTGATTTAAGGGCCCTGTCCTTATCCTCAAGAAAGAGGTTCCCAGTCATTCCAGTTTGCTGTGAATGATTGGAAGGAAATTTGAGGGAAGGAAACTGTAACAGACTATTGATACCATCCCACCACCATTACACAAATCAATCTTACAGTCAGCCAGATTACAGTTCAGCAGCTGTCTATCAATATTTCAGTAGATCTCGGCTCAGTCAGTCAGAGTTCCTGCTCTGAAGATTTTCTCCTCGACTGTCCCATCAGTCACAGCAGGGCTGCAGAGTGGGTGAAGTGATTGATTAGTTGAACAGTAATTGTTCATGTTGATCGATCAGCATGTCACTGTGGCAAGTTGGAGATGCATGAAACTGACTGCTTTCCAAATTTGTTCTCAGAAGGCTTTGTTAGAAGTTTCTGGAAGAGATGAAGGGTATCCCAAATGCTGCGGTATTCAGAAAATTTGGAATCACTGTGGTTATGACCGTAACAGCTGTTTCACTCTTGTTTTTGAATATCTTGAGGTAAACACAAGCAGATCAGTTGCCGAGATGGAAGAGCTTCTGAGGAATATTTAAAAGAGTCTTGGATGAAGTCCTAACTTTAAAACCTCAGAGAAACAGCTTTTTTTTTCCAAATCTTAGGAAACACACGATGAGCTGGAGCCTGTTAGGAGTCCGCATCAGCATTGTGATACTTACTTAACTGATGAAACATAAGCAGAAATTATATAAAAATAATAATGATTCAGTTAGTAGTTCAACAGTATTTTATGCCCTCTTTTTAAAATCTTCTTACCGCTTAGCAGTCACTCAAGCTGGATTCTTTTCTCCAGTTCACCTTGGTCGCTTTTATTTATGTAAATGACATTGTCAAGGCCGTCACGAATGCTCCGCCATATTCTATTGAAGTAAAACGATCACGACTTTTTCTTGTTATGAGGAATGTAACAAACAGTTGCTTTGATTTCAGCAGTAATCCTGCTCTTACAAGTTAAGCATGGGACTTATGAGCTATAAAAATCCTTGGTGTGGTTTTCATTCTATATCTGCATTCTCTACAAAAAAAGGGCTCAGTGGCATTTCATGAAATCTGAATCCACCAACGAGTCTGTTCAATGAATGTAATTCCTTTCATATCCCCTATTGGACCTATTCAGGTTTATCTTTGAGCAACAAAAGTCACAGGTAATTATTATCTAAGAGCAAAACTTAAGATTGATTATTAAGTGCTTACTTTAACACCCACAATATGTTTTATGCACTATTTTTTACTTACAAAATAGGAGAGTATGTAATAAATTTGTCAGAGTCTGAGCTGCTACCATCTCTGGAACCCAGCCCCAGTCTGCACACAGTTAGGAAGATAAGATGGGTAAGACCCCTGCTGTACTTCCACATCCGCAGGTTTTTGCCTGTGTCCATGAGAGTATGTATAGACCTCCTCAGACATCCGCATGTAGCCCAAAATCTATGTCCCATTTAGTGCGCATGTACATAGAATACATAGAAACGACCTACTGCATATGTGTGGAATGGAGTACTCTAAGCACTCCCACAGACTAGAAAAGTGGCATAATAGCAACAACTACGCATCTGTGGTGTCCACAGTTGTCCTTGTGCACATCTGCAAGAGAGAATAATGAAGGCATAGAAAAGCAGAAGTACTGCCACTATTTGACATCAGAAATAGCAACAGAGTTGTCAGTACAAATATTCCATTGAGGTGACAGTAGCTCATTGCATCTGTATCTGCAGCCCTACTCTGTTGGTACCATGGGAAGGAAATGAAGCTACTGGAACTTCTACGAGTAACAAGTCCAGCACTAGCTGTCATTTTCATCCTGTCCACTCTGCTTCTTTCATCTATTGCAGATTACACCATTTGTATTGTCATATCCGTGACACCAGCTTCTGCTTTACTCCCATCATATCCGTCACTCAAATCCGTGTCTCTCCTCGAGATACTGTCCCTCATCAGCATGTCTGTTGTTTGAAGTTTACCATCTCATCGTAGTCTGTCTCTCCTCTGTCATATCCGTCACTCAAACCCCGGTCTCCTCCCTAGCCTCTGTTCCTCATCTGTCATGTCGTTTGCGTAGCGTCTATTCTCCACGCCACGTTCTATAAACAACCATTTTCTCCTATCATGTCATCTCTCCAGGGTCTGTTCTCTTTTTCTAGGCCTTTCTGCCTTCTGTGCCTCCACCGCTATATCCGTCTCTAACCCCATTCTCCCCTCTAGGCCAACATCCCGCCACGCCCCCATTATGTCCGTTACACCAAACAACTCTCGCCTCCAGGTCTATCATCTGCCTTTGAACTGTCATACCTGTTACTTTTTTCCTTCTCTCCCCTCTGCCTCTTTCTGCTGTGTGGTGCTCAGCCTCTCAGATGGATATGCAATTGTGAGTCAGAGCGGGCGTTGTGCTGAATATTAAATCCGAAGCCCAGACAGACGTTTCTTCCTCGACAGAATCTGTTTATCTCGGAGTCACCACCATCTCCGGTGCTGCAGGCTGCTTTTGCTCACCCCTCCTCGTGTCTCGCGGCCGTTTGATTGTGTTGACAACAGCTGCCTGACGATGGGAGAGTGGCAATTACATTTGCAATGTGTTATTCCCACCCCTAAACCCTGAAGCTTATCCCCTTTGCGAAACACTGCTTCGTCCAAAGCAGCCTTTCTTTGAGCTGTTTCATATCTGATAGTCGATGTGGATGTCACTTCGGACGACATTTTGTTTGTTGAGATTCTTGCAGATTTTCTTCCCATGCTGCAAATTAAGATATTCCTGGAGTCGTCTAAAAGAGACACTTGGGACAAAAAGTGGAAGTCTGAAAAGTCTTCAAAGGGAAATTCTGGTCTTTTTGCCTCCCTGTCTTTTTTTTTTTTTCACCCACCACTTCTGTTGCAGTGATTATGGAAATATGTAGAATGCTGAATGAGGCAGCACCGACCTACGCAAAAAACACCCCTTAAATTTAACATACACAATCTAAAACACTTAAAAGTTAACAACTTTTAGAAATGCTGGTAGCAACTTGTGTCTCCCTTATGGTGTTGCAGTTGTGGAAACTACAGTGTGTTCGTTGTTAAGTTATAAAAACTAACAGACACTAACTGTCTTTTCACATTTACTACTGCGTCTGCAGCATGTAAGCCAATGCAAGAGAAAAAACACGCGTAGAGAAGTTAAACAGACAGTTGCTACAACAGCTTCATGAATTCCTGTTGAACACTTTCTGTGTGCTTTTTTTTGTTGGTTGCAAAGTGTTTGAGATAATTTCTACATTTCTTGAGAAATCAACATGTCACCACTAAAAATGTGCATTTGCAAGTCCCTCGGTGAGATGTGGTGACTAAAATGGTGTCAAGGCTCGTGGATGAAAATATAAAAACAAGAAACAGTTTGATACATACCAGTTGGCAACTTTCCTCGAGGCAGGTGCAAGGTGAGGTAAGTGTTTAGAGGAACAGGTTCGTCGGACGTTTTAGACTTTGTTTCCATTGAAGGTCCAACCGCTTTGACTGCGATGTCAACTTAGAGTGCACCAAACCACTGGACGTAACTCTAGTTCTATGGGCATGTAGGAAATAGAGCAATGGAGGGTTTGTTATGTGTTGATGCCGATGTTAGAGAAAAGAATCATCAAGGACATCGAGAAGGCAGAAAAAATAGTGCTTTCTGCCTTCTCTGAGTTTAATCCAATCAGTATCAAGACCTGCACAGCAGTTTCTCAGGGCTGCTCAGAGGTATCCACTCCGCAGTCAGTACTTTTTTCTCCCTTGAAAAAGGCCCTGAAAGAGGTCCTACAGGGACGGTTCATGCAGTCGGAACACACACAAATGTCAGGCCACCCCGGCACAGTCTGCAAGTTCCTGCAGAAGAAAAACGCCCAAGTATTTTCTTTTCCTTTACAGTGAAGGAGTGGATGTTCAAGGTAGTCATTCCTCTGCATGCTGCTCATAAAGTGATACATTCTAATGCCATTCCAAAGATGGGTGTAAAAATATACAGTCTTTGTTTTCATTTCAGCAGAATCTATAGTAGGGCTTTAGCAGATAGTTTTAGTGAAATCCGGTGGGAATTTTCTAAAATTACTATGTTTTTAGTACAAAATTCCATTTTTGTGGGACTATACCCCCACTAAAAATGAGTAAAAACATCTGTCCACTAGACTGCAAATCTGCCCTTTAAAGGCATTACTTGTGGTACTCAGAACCATCCATCCATCCATCCATTTTCTGCCGCTTATCTGGGGCCGGGTCGCGGAGGCAGCAGTCTAAGCAGGGAGGCCCAGACTTCCCTCAGGTACTCAGATTCAAAGTTTCAAAGTGTTTACACGTTTCACTGTACAATGAAATGCTTACTTTGCTGTCCACTCAGATACCAGCAGAAGATATATATACAAAGAATAAAAAAATGAAATAGAAAAAAATAAAATTAAAAATAGAACAAAATAAAATAATAATGATTATAGACTATGTACATATGAACAGTAAAGTGCAAATGTAAGTGTAAACATTTGAAAGTGACAATTCAGTGACTGTGCAAAAGGGACGGTAACTGCAATGTATGGATTTGTAAAGTGTCCTTAGTGTAGTCCGGTCAGCTATTGAGGATTCTGATGGCAGTGGGGTAGAAAGAGTTCCTTAGACGGGTCGTCCTGCATTTCACACTCCTCAGAACCACAAGGTTTAATCCTAAACTCAATAGGTACCTCCAGTATGGTTTTGAGCTGTTATGCAAGATGCGGAACCCCAACCTGCATGCTTACTGTAAGTACCTCTGGATGTCAGCATCTGCTGTAAAAGTAAATCACATTTTGTGACTCCAACAGTTACATTCACACTATTTAGGGCACCAACCCAGCAGTGATACAAATGTGCAGGAGAGCTCCTATCTGAGCTGCTATCAAACCGATGAATACCCCTATAGTGAATTAAAAGTTTTGCAGAGTTTGTCAGGAAATAGTTGCTCTTTCTCACACTTTATATCCACTGCAGAAGTGTAAAATCCAGCCTTTTTGTACAACTTTCTATTAAGGTTCTTACCTGTCAGGCTCGCTGTTTGTACTTCGGTCAGTAGAAATGTGAGTCTGTGAAAGGATGCTTTGATAGGCTGCCTGTATGTTCTCGTTCTTCATTGGTATTCTGCACACAGGAAGTATTGGATGCAGAGGTTCTTCCAACCTCCCACTAGCTTTTCCCCTCCAGGTCTCCTCCTTGCCTGTTAGGTCAGTGGTTTGCAATACTCAGTCCTTAATTAACATTTCTCTACTTTATGAATAAATATTTGTTTTTAAAGACTGTACTTTTCCCTCTTTTAGTGTAATTTCTTTTAATCGGTTCTACCCTCACTTTCTCCTGTAGTATTCAGCATAAGCTCCTCAAACCAGTGAGGAAGTACACAGGAGTAGCAGAGCACCACCTTTTGGTTGACATCATGTACTGCAGCTGGTCTGAAATGGAAGAATGCGGCAGGGAGGGCTTGATGGGCAGATTTCCCGCAGCACCACTTGAGTGTGTGGGTGTACTGATGCTGTATCCTGATAGAACACATTGGAAAGTATTTAAATTTAGAATTTAGGTTGTCACAAAGGGAATAAGCACCCCGGTGGTTTCACACTAAACCAGACACATCAAAAAACAGTGTTGTACACAGAGCGTATGTTCATATCAGTGCAAACACGAAGCTCACACACACACACACACATGAAGGATGAGTTGTGGTGAATGTGTCACACCACTGGGCTTCGATCCAGCCGCGGTGAGAAATCAATGTCCACCTTCTTTCTCTTTGCATCTTTGACTCGGTGCATTTTTGACAGCAGGCAACACACAGTGGGAAGAAGCTTTTATCTGAAGCACCAAAGAAATGCTCAGGGAAACTGATAGGCTGGAGCACCTGCATTCTCCTTCCTGGCGCCTCTAAATGCACTTCAAAGACATCTAAGGGAGAAGGCCATGACGTTTTCACTCTCATCAGTTTTGACAAGATGGGGAGCCCTTTGATATAATAAGTGGTCATTTATTTCCCATAATTACTGCTGTACCTACAAAATCAGCCAAGAATTTCTATTAACCGTTTTGCTCTTTTTGCAACTGGGTTACTAATTTTACAATTAGTGCAACAAGCGTCACAATGCTGTTCATTAGAGTTTCTGTTAACCCGCAGATGAGTTGTGTTTTTTTCTAGCTGGACTTGCACAATAGAATCTCAGTCTATCAATTAGGTGTGAATATTGACCTTAGCTACCCGGAGCCCATCTTCTTCAGCCAAACCCTGTTGGAGTTGAGCATTAATATCAAGGTCTGTCCTACACAGTGCACTGGACATCCTGCATTGCTGACGTTAACATTTTTCAGCTCATAAACTTACTTTATACTTGAGATCTGACTCAGGGTTTTCACCTCGAGTCTGTGGGACCAGGCTGAGCCTTGAGACATGACTTTGGACTTCATTCAACTCCAGTACTTCAGCCATAGAGCTGGAGGGGATGGAATTATAGTGTAAAAAGATTTTGTATTGACCAGGCAGACAAACACCTGTTCCCAGGCCCAGATTAAAGGATCCCTCTCTCCTCCAATCTATATGATTCTCAGTCTATAACAGTGGGATGTAGCCACTGTGATGTCAATGTGGAGCACTGCTTTGAAAGGCATTTAGTCATCGAGTGAGGGATTGATCTAAATGAGAAGGCAAGAACACCACCATGTCGATGTGGCAGTGACCCATCAATCACAAGGTAGCTTTGCCGTAATACATACCCTGCTTTATTGTCTGTTTCGCTCTTAACGGAACCATTATTTACAAAATGAACATCATGCTGTATTGAAGAAGACTTAGAGACTAACAATTAAGACCATAAAGTCATTAGGAGAATGTTAATTGAGGATTATTGAGGGATTTTTTTTCTCATAGATGTCTATACAATTGAACTTCTTTTTGCAAACAGAGCAGTTGCTTCACTGCTGTCTGTTAGAAAGAATGCCAATTTAAGGCACTTCATCGGCTTCATTTTTCAGACCAAGGGGCCACATCAGTCTTTTACATACAGTCTATGGCTGTACCAGTCGAATGGAAGCATTTTATTCAGTGGAAAATAGTGCTGTGCTCAAGGGTAAAAACATCAATCTGAGATGAAGTTCTAAATATCTTGTAAGTGAGGAATTCCACGTATTTTGTATTCAGTTTCACTTGTACAGAAACAAGGTCATATATTGTAGTTCAGTCCACCAAAGAAAGGAAATAAAAGCCAGTAGATTTAACTTGATAAATTGGTACATCAGCAGTGTACTGGATTGTGGCAATGCACACACGATACTGATGACTTGACATAGACTTTCTGCTGCCAATAAAGACAATAAACTGTTATTTTTAGTCGGCAGTCAGGCTACTGTTACACTCTATGTGTCTGCAGTACGCAAGGGTCTACAAGTGTTAGTATGGTGTCAATTTTGTCATCTCCCTAAGTCTGCGAGAGTCCCCATGGACCCCTCTGCAGATGTCTGCATGGAACCCAAACTTTGTATACATGTGGACAGTCCATAAAGGACCTAAGCTACAAGGGCAGTAGTGTGCATGTGCAATGTGTAGAAAAGACTTACCATGTATGTATGGAGCATAGTCCTCCAAGTGTAGTCCTCCTGTGGACTAGAAAAGCAGCATACTAGCACTACACATCCATGTTGTCCATAGCTGGCCATATGCACATCCACAAGGGATTATATTCAAGACTTAGAGCTTTTCTGAAATTACAACACTGCTTTAACACAGGGTATCAATTCATCCATAAGCTGAAACGGTTAGCATGTTAGCATTGCTAGCTTAGTACCTACTGTAGATCCGGTACTTCCAAATCCAGTTCACATACCATTAGCTTTTGTGAAACACAGCTTATGTTAGAAGAATCATTCAACCAATCCACAGAGTTAGGGCTACTTTGCTACATATCTACAGCTTATATATTTTCCTAGTGGCAGACTTCCCTTCCGCCAACATAATCAACAGTTGTCAGCTAGAATTGAGAAGTCTGTGTGAAATTGAAGACCCACTGATACAAAAATACTATACATTTTGGATAGTAAATCTGATACCACTGAAAACTGCATATGTGCCATGTGACCTCAGAAAGCAGCTGCTCTGTTGGAAAGAAATAGTAACAACTACTCTCCAACCAGACATTGAGATGTGGTCTGCATCTGAGAGAAGGATCTTACCGTTCCCTGGGAAGAAAGCACGACTGCAGCCCACAAAAGAAAACACCTCAAATACACAAAATTGGCAGCAGAGGCCAAAGATGCTAGTTTGAAAGCCAGTATCTGCCCCGTAGAAGTTGGGTGCAGGAGTTTCTTGTGTAAAGTGGTGGTTCAGCTGCTCCATGGGGCTAGCATGATGGGGGTCAAATTTAAATAGAGGACTGTCAGAGGAGGCAGAGAAAGCCTGCTACTGGTTGTGGGTTTGGAAGAAGGATAGGAGCTAACCCCCAGTTAGGGGCAGCTGCAGGGGGTGGCGGGCAGCTGTTGTGCCACTGCCCCCTTGCTAGTTGTGCTGCTAAAGGGGGGCAAAACATCAGTGAACGGACGCTTTCAGCTGATGCCCCGAAGGAAATGAAACAAGCTGAAATGCCTAAGCAGGGGTAACACCTCACCTTACACCTGCCTTACTGCTAACAGGCTTAGCACCATGGCTAAGCAAAGCATCAATAACCACCAGGACATTTTTTAAGATGGATATTTTTTACCCACTTAGCACTAGGTGGCTCACGTGGAAAGTATCAAACAGAATGTTGTGTGTTTGCCAAGTTTATTTCTTATAATGAGGACTCAGCTCTGTCTCAGCGTCTTCTTATGGGTCTCTGCATCTCACTACAACTGTGTGATCGCCTGTGGTGCCCATGGGTGTACTTGGGTCCACTAAGCACAGCTCTGATGGCAGCACAGGGACTTTTCATTATCGCCACGTCTCATAACTTTACACAGAGCTAATATCAGTAGGTGGGTCTGCCATATGGAGGTAATTTCAGCTTATGAGTTGCAACAACAACAAAAAAATGTCTCAGTGGGACAGACAGATATTGGACTCACGCTTTCATTACAATGTGGAATGGAACTGTGCCGCATGACATTTCAAATCAAATAGGATGTTTTTAATCTCAAAGCAGTGCCGCTTCGATCGCAGAGACTTGTACAGATAAAGGTATAGGTTGTAGTTTTCTCTGAAATTAGAAAGGTTAGCAGGAAGATGACGTGAATGTTGTGTTTACTGATAAGGTATTTGTTTATGTCTGTATGTGAATTTGTTGTGTGTTTCTTTTTGCAGGCATATCGTTTCCTTGCCATCAATAAGAAGCTGGGGTTGAGTGGGCGTCCAGATAGGCCAGTGGGCTGCATTGGGACCTGCAAGGTATTCGAATCGGCGCATGCACACCCACACACATGTACCTAGGTACCAGTAAACGCACATGCATATGTGTGCTCCATGTAGCACCGCTGCACAGGTCATGGAACATCGGGACACTAGCACACCTCCCACGTATTGATCTGCATAAATTTCTCAGAGCTCCAAGGATATGACAACATCTTAGAAATTTACCATAGAGAGAGAATATATTCAGTTCCAAGAGTTTTTTCTTCGTCTTCAGATACACAGTACGCATCAGTGAGTGCTGAATAGATTTTGCTTAGTCTCAGGACTCATTGCATTCTAATATGCTAAGCAGCTGTCAGGCAGTCTGCGTGTTTGTGTCTGTTTATGTGCACATTATGTGGCTGTGGAAATGAGTGTGTTTGTACAGCCTGTGTGTGTGTGCATGCGTGCTAATGTTCCTTGCTGATGTTGTTTGCAATTTCTCCCAAATGAAGGTCATAGCACGACCAAATAAGTTGAGCTATAGCAGATTTCTCAAACAAAGGCATAGCCGAACAAATGAATCATGGCTCCCAACGCATTGCTAAGACAATATTATAATGGAACATTTATGGGAAAGATGGCAGACTGCCAGAGGACATTATCATCATCAGTGTGTCTGTACCGGTGTGTGCGCTCATGTGACAATCTAAATGTGCGAAAGAGAGATTTCCTCCAGTTGTGTGGATATGCTGCATGTGTGTGCGATATCCGAAGTGGTTGTGTAACTTCTGTGTGTCCCCTCCACCCCAGGATTGATGGCTTGTTTTATACGCTGCCCAGAATAATGTATACGTGGCTACTTGTGAGCCATCCGTCTTCTAATGCAATAGTGTGTGTGTGTGTCTCTCTCTCTCCCTCTAGATTTATCGCATTCTGGGCAAGACGGTGGTGTGCTACCCAATAGTGTTTGATCTAAGTGACTTTTACTTGTCCCAAGATGTTATGCTGCTGATTGATGACATTAAGGTAAGTCAGGGTCACATTATAGAGCTTACTAACGCCACGGCTTCACAGCAAACTACTTTTTATGTGCTCGTAGAACTTAAATAGCTGAGATATATTCAGTTTGTCGGGTGGGAAGAGGCTGACATTTGTGAAAAAGGCAGGAAATCAGCTGATTTGGTTTGAGTGCATAATCACTTTTACCTGGTCTCACAGAAAGGGCACAAGCTAGAGTCGTCATAGGCTATTTGATACCGAGGCCGATACTGACTTCTTGATTCTTATTGACTTATAACTCAACTTTTAAAAGGTATCAATAATCTAAATCAGTGTACTGCAATGCATTCACATAGCATTTGGGGTAATATGCAAATATTTTTAATATAAAGGTACATATACAAAAGATTAATAGTACTCAATGTGCAGGCATTACACAGTTTTTTGCCTCTGATACCTGGAAGGGCTCTGCAGAGATGGACATAAAGTGTTTTAGAGTGCCATTTACTTCCTCTTTGGAAACCTTCACTCTTGCCATGATTTGTTTAGAAGAACTTCTGACATATTGACTTATTTCCAATGCTTGGTTTCCAAATGCTGTTTAGTGAGCAATATCCTTCTGGAAACTTGGGGCACAGCTATAGTTACAACAAGTAAGCAATGGCTGCAGATTCATTTTGGTATACAAGCTCAGGGCAGGCACAAGTTATCACAAATGTTTACAGGAACAGCCCCGTAATTTTCCCTTTCAGCCTTTCTGTTTTCATTGCAGTGTAATCTGACAGCTTTGACTGTGATTTCAATTTAAAGTCACCAAAAACAACAGCAAATAGTAGTTACTGGATGTAAAAGTGGAGGGTTTGGTATGTTTGCCTCTATGGAAATGATGGCAATGATAGAGAGGGGAAGACAGCTACTTGCCAAGGACATCGAAAGGGCAGAAAAGTTGTCCCTCATTTACCCCTTTTCCACCGAGCTGGTTCCAGTGGTAGTTCAGAGCCAGTGCCTGACTTAGCACCAGTTCTTTGTGTTTCCACCGCCTAAGCACCGGCTCCAGGTGCTAAAAACAGGTGCTTAGCAAGCACCAATTCTTTGCTGGGCCAGAGCTAAGAACCGAGTACGTCAGGGGCTGGGGGCGGGGTTATCGTGACCAATGAACAAGGATGGAAACGCAGAACCGACATTTTTTTTTAAACAGCAGAGCGACTCGTGTTTAATTTTGTTGTAGTTTTTTTTTAAACAGTTGAAAATGGACGCTTAAAACAAACAGCAGTGGTCGGAGGAGGAGACCCCACTGGTCAGCATTGTCTTCTCCAAGTTTAACTAGTAAGTGCTGAGTCATGCACTGCAGTTATTTAGGGACTATATGTACCTGGTCTTGAGTAGGTGCTTTGTTCTCCCCTGAAAATGGCCCTGAAAGAAATACTACAGGGTGGGTTTTTGTTGGCTAATAGATTCTATTGTTGACACATGCTGTCCGAGACGTCAGCCTCAAGAAGTTTCAGAGGAATTTTTGATTTCACTACTACAAGGTTTTCCCCACCATTGTCAGTCACCATGTTTCTCAGCTCAGCTGCTAGTTGCACCAATAGAGAATGACCTCTGGTGTGGTTTGTTGCACGCTACAAATCAACACCTTAATATAACGTCTTGGTATCGGTTTAATAAAAAGAGGAAGACAGCATTACTGACAGTGTCGAAAATCCTACCTCATACCCTGTTATACTGTAATACTATATTGCCCTAGCCTACGTACCAGTATCAAGCTTGGCCTGGCACTGGAAAATGGTTTGTGTTGGAGTAATAAAAGGGACACAATCCGAGAGCAGCAGCTGCAAACCGCGTAATTGCAAGGTCCTCTGCTCAGTTGCTGGAAGGGACCTTGTTGGTACACCATTCCCCATCTCTCGTCACATTTCTATGTCAAATAAAGACAAACTGCACACTTAAAGATCTGCTCAGGTAGCAAATGTTTTTAAGATGCAGCAACTGAACTAGAAAAAGGAAAGCAACACATTTTACACTAACTGACTCATATTGAATATAAAAAAATAAGCCAGTTTGTATTTGCACTATTCTGGCTCGGATATCTATATAGATCACTGTGCAGAACAAATGTTTGCTGTAGTGAATGTAATGAAAGGTAGAGGGAGTTATAATTAAATGTAAATACATTCAAACCGAGTTAAACTGAAAAAATTGATGTTTAAATGTTGGAGTGTCACTGACTGCATATCCAATGCCTTTCAAGATTCACTTTATGTACTGTATAACTCTTCATCAAAGAACTTTCCAACTTCAACTTTGATGAGTTTGACAGTTGAGGAGGCTGAACTTTATAAATGCCACTGATTCAGTTATTGCACATGAAACAGTGGATACTGAAATACTCTGCACCAGCAGCGTGTCCGTGTCTGTCTGAACTTCTGTCCATGTGTGTCTTTGTGTGCAGAATGCCCTGCAGTTCATCAAACAGTGCTGGAAGATGCAGGGGCGTCCTCTGTTCCTGGTTCTCATCCGCGAGGATAACATCAAGTAATATACACACTCCATAATAGCTCTTTTATCTGTTTTTTTTTTCTCTCATCTGATAGCTCTCTCAAAGCATTCTCTCTTCTCCTATCTGTTCACACATCACTCACTATCTCTTTGTTTCTGTCTGATACCGGCTTGATCTTGCAACAAAATGTCTTGACAGTTAATTTATTTCATTTTTTTTTTCATTCTTTCTCCATCCACCTCTCTTCCTATCTATGTGTACTATTTATCTTTATAGCTACGGAGGTGCTACTGTGATTGCTTGCCAATTGGTGATAATGTTTCTCATTTGTATCACTATAGCCTGGCTGGTGGGCTGATTACAGCAGTATTGACCATTATCCTGGGAGCCATATGTTAAATGTGCTACAAACGCTTTAACAGCCACACTGCAGCATCTGGAATGAGTCAATGGGCTCCCATAGAAGCAACTCAATAGTCATTAGTTTGCTATTGATCAGAATGATGACCTGTACGGAGGTCGACTGTAGACCGAATACAGCAATGATATACCGATTTATTCAGAAGTTTTAGCTGTGCTCATTTAATTGGAATACTGTGTTTAATGCTGATATTGTGTTCAGAATGCAATCAGTAAATCAGATGAAAGGAAAAGGAGATAAACTACACCAAACATTTTTACTCCTGTCTCACCAGAGGGAGCCGCTTCAACCCAGTGCTGGACATGCTGGCCTCGTTCAAGAAAGGCAACATCGGCGGAGTCAAAGTTCACGTTGACAGACTTCAGGTTTGTGGATCTAATAAATTATATCAGTTAAACATTCATTTTATTAACATGTTAACAATCAATAATTGTTCAAAAAGTCACAAAATATCTTAAATAAAAAAATGTTAAAAAAAAAAAAATATATATATATATAATAACAAAATAATCGGGTGGCTGTGTAGAGTGGGTCTCTCACTCATCATAGACACAACGGTGGTCTGATCCCCAGCTCTTCCTGTCCACATCTCAACACATTCACATGTCAGTTAGACATCTATATGTCCACAAGTCCCTTTAAATATATTTGCTATATAAACGCAGCCATTTACAGTTAAATTCTCACAGCGAGTAGGTTCTGGATTTAAACCAGTGCTAGTCAGCTAGGCCCTTCTGTGTGCAGTTTGCATGGATTTTTTCCTCCCACAGTCCATACCGTGCACGGTAAGTGAACTGGCGTTTACAAATTGGCAGTCAGTGTGAATGTGAGCGTGCATGGTTGTTTGTCTCTTGGTGTTAGTCCTGTGATAGATCGATGACCTGTCTAACTCCCCACCCCCACCCCCCAACC
>OMNN01028641.1:18055-39393 GCA_900302755.1 Chromis chromis | reverse complement strand
TAGTGTGCCTGCCTGAAGACATAGTTAAGATCTTATTCAGGCTGGTGTTTGTGTTTGAGTGTGAGTGGCAGAGGTGGTGCTGTGGTAGTTCAGGTCCCTGCTCAACACACCCACTAATCAATAAACCTCCCCCTCTCTCTCTTCCACATGCACATGCACACACACACACACACACACACACACACACACACACCTCCTCCTAACCTCCTTGCACACACACAACTCTGGAATGAATTTAACTGTCTACCTCAAATAATGCATATTATTTCTCTATAAATTGTACATTGATTTCTACAATTGCATAACTATAAATTAATACTGTACACTCTGTAACAAGTGTAAATCATTAACATTGTGCTATTGTACATCATGTTAAATCTTTCCCCTTTTTAAAAAGCTAATATTCAGTCATGGTTGTAGCGCAACTAAATGGCAAGAGGACAAGACGTGTTTTATAGAAAGAAATATTCCTCTTAGCAGCCTGTTCACTCGGATGCCTTGCTACGCTTATGGAAGTTATTATGGGCCGGTTTCACAGACAAGGCTTAAGCCTAGTCCCAGACTAAACTCCAAGTGACTTACACAGACACATCTTAAAATAGTCTTAGAATTAGGCTGTTCTGGATTAAACTAAACTGACGAAATAATAAATCCTAACATAATTAAACCAAATTTAAGCCATTCAGAAAACCTACTTAGACATCCCAGTTTAACTAGTATGACTTAAGGACTGATCCTGGCTTAATCTAAGCCTTGTCTGTGAAACCGGCCCTAAGAGTTTGTAGAGCGAAGTGCATGCTAAATAATTATAGCAGCTTCCATTTGTATGACAGAAAATGGGTTATGGCTAAACCCAACTGTCATTGACAGTCATAGCGCCACCTATTGGTGAAAGGAAATTATAGGCATGATATTTGCACAGTGCGTTGCAGGAGAGTTTGTGACATAATCCTTGAAAATGGCCAGCTACGTCTCAACCCCTGGAAATTTCTGCCACACCCCTACATGCACCACACCTCAACGTCTGCCATGTCTCGACATGCGTGGGGGTGCGAGGGCCCGTTCATCGCTGCTTGCAGCTTTAATTATTATTATTCTCCCATCCATTCTGTGATCGGTGATCGGTATCGGCAGATTTATGATTCCTGTGATCGGTGATCGGATCGGCACCCAAAAATGCTGATCGGAGCATCCCTAGAATCACCCCAATACATACATGTAAAAGGTGATAATATGCCGGTGTTGTGTGCATAGTCACCCCAATATCCAAATAATCAGCTAAGGCAGCCTTAAAGATTAGGCGACTACATCACTACATCACAACAATCATTACTTGCTGCATGCTGAGATTATAACTGTATTTGTGTTTCCATAACGTATTTGTGGGCACAACTTCCATAATTTTGCAAGAAAGTTTTCACCCTCACTTCAGATGGTTTTTAACTCTTTTGAAAAAGAGTTAATGTGCATAATTGGAGATGGAAACACCTTTTTGAATAAGTTGTGACATAGCGAACATTTAACTCACTTCACTGATCAGCTGTTTCTGCTTTTTTTGTTGTCTTCACCTCCGGATGGCATGAACCATGTCCAGTACCAGCTGACAAAGGAATAGTTACAACTTTCGTGACCAACTTCCTGCTTTATTTTTCTCTTGAAGATGGCTGCATTTAGTTTTTTTTTTAGTGATTGGCAAACAACTAGTTTTGTTTGCAGCTTCTTCTACTGTTTATTATAGCCTTGTGTAATGTAGCTTATAGCGCCACCCTCTGATGAGACTGCATAGCCTAGTTCATTTGTTCTTGTTGACTAATTTGCATTTTCTCTTTAATTTTTTCCACAACATTTCCAAAGTTCTCTTCAAATTCACTTGACAGTTATATGAAAGCAGAGTTTGTGTCATTGTCAGCATTAAGATGCCACAACATGCAGGCCTGTCAGTGTGTAAGTTGCTTGGGTTCATGCTCTAAACACCCAAGAAGTGAGAAAGCAGAACATGTGTGTGTGTTAGCATGTGTGTGGGAGGCCAGTGACATTAAGTGCAGCTCATATTGGGTGCGAAGTGTGTTGACTCATTAAAGAGTGTGATGCAGATTGCCGACGGAGGGCCGGTGCCAACGGTGAGTGCAGAGGAGTGTGTCACACTGCAGTCAGGACTACAGAGCTGCACCTCTGAGCAGTCTCATCCGAAATGCACGGCGGATGTGCATCGACAGGCGCTGCTTGGCGATGTCAAAGACAACATGTCAGGGCTGATGAAAAGTGACTGATGAGCATATCAGTGTCCACTTTAAATCCAGCTCATGATACATGCTGATGAATAAAGCCATCAAAAGTTTCAGCAGGAGCCAGCCGATAGGGAGAGGTACATTAGCTCATGTCACATTTCTAATAAAGAAAATAGTTTGTGACAAAGGGAACTCAACGTGACGCTTTGTCTCAAGGCAGACTGACTACGTGGTGAGGCTCTGTCTCTGGATAAAATATGATTCTCTGTCTCAGTTATTTTATTATTACTGACACTGATGGATAGCTTTAATTATTAATCCACTGCAAAAATCTCCATCTTGTCACACTGCCTTTCTCTATTATAGTATCCCAACAGCTTTATTTTGAGATGAATTTAACCTGCTTCCAGTACTTTCTACACTCAAATGTCGTTTTCTGTATTATTTCAAGATTTAGTCTTGCATTTGTAATTTTTACATTTATGTTAAAACCCTCTTACTGCTCTGGCAGAAGTTTTATTTGAAAAAAAAAAAAAAAAAAGCCAAAACTTTTATGAGAAAATGGAGACTTATCAAAGTGGTTCACAGGAAGTCAGAGAGTTCACATTAGCATTCTATAGCCATGCTTAGATACATGAAAGTTCACTCCTGCCTCATTACCACATCTGTGTGTCCTGTATTCTTAGATCGCCGAGACAATCAGGAGAATGTGTGTGTGAGTGAGTCTGTGTATTCCTGTGTGTCACTTTTTAAGTTAGGTCATGAATTATAGAGAGACGTGGCTGCTTTCCTTCAGGGAATGCACCAGAAATAGTTTGTGGAGATGCGAAAACTCTTGGGTACCTCGTGTTTTTCAAGTTAAAAATAAGGACTGTTTTAAGTTACCTAGGAGAGAATTTCAAAGAGTGTTTCTGGCCATTTTGGTGCTTCAGGCCAGTCATCCACGTAGGCTTTTGATGCTGTCATGGCCCAGTTGCTTTAGTTACTTTTAATTTTATTCAACTTAATTCACAATTTGCAACATTTGCTAACATATAGTACATCAATTCATATGTTTACATGAGGACCAGTCTACCAGTTGTGTATTTTATTATGATTTTCATCACATTTGGTATTTGTGCACTGGTTATTTGTATCGATGTATATCTAATTTGAATACAGCTGTGTGAGTGAACTTCACTGTACAAATTTAGTATGCTGCAACACTCTCCATTGAACACATATCAGCAATATCAGATTGTAGTGTGGAGCAGAGTTCTCCTGTTTTGCGAAACTGCCTCCGCCTACACCTGCAAGCTCAGTGCTGGAACCAACCTGTTACCAACAATTATCTCCAAGTCAAATCCTGACCTGCTCGCATTCATATAAGACCTTTGGCCTGACCCGTGATGTAACATACAGGCTATACAGTCACTCAGTATAAATTATCTTGTTTTACTTCTGCACTTAGAACATATAGAAACATTAACTCCAATCATTATTGCCCGTAGCTGCTCACTGTGCTGACATTTAATTACCCTTGAGGTTGCTGTGCAGAAAAAACATCATCCACCAGCCCTACTTCAAGCTGGGTTCTCTCTTATTAAATGACAAATCCTGTCAAGCACAAGTCCCTTTGACTGAGATGGTGAGCGCATTCGGTATCAGGTTACAAAAAACAATTTAGTAAGGTTGTGTTGTATGCTTTTACAGTAAAAAAAAGAGCCTGGCGAATGATATGACTCAAATTTGTTTTTGTTTTGCCTGTATGTAGTTAATTTTTACCTGTACCTGTCCCCGTGAATTTATTTACATATGATTTTTACACAACTCGTTTAAAGGTTTTCTGGCAGGTCTTGCCATTGTCAGACCATTCTGCAGCACAGAGTGGTCTGCACATTTGTCTTAGGTGGAGTTTCCTCAAAATAGTGACACGGGAAATGTTTTGTTGCAATATTTGCGCACAGCGAGGCAAAACATCGATTTTTTTATGTGGTAGTTTGCTGCTCTCAGGTTGCGTTTTCCTGTAGTGAAAGGGATTTTGAAAACAGTCACACATAGATGGTGGAACATGAGGAGAATGTCGTGTGAAATGTGGAGCCAAAGTCTTCATCCGCTGAGTCAGACTACCTAGCGGGTAATCAGTGGGTACCCAATCTGCTACAGGACACTGGTGTGGAGCCCTCATAAAGACTCAATGTAATAATATTTTATCTGTCAAAATATATATAATTAAATAATGTTCTTTGTCGACTAGCTAATTCTGTAAGCATTAGCTTCCAGGCTAAAATATTTAAACTACTATTACTCGCACTATCTAGTGATTTTACATCAAATGACAGTGCAGTATATAGGTGATTATTACTGAACGCAGTGGCTGGTGTAATTGATGATAAAAGTAAATTTTAGTTACAATTTAATTTAGCAGACCCTTTCATCCAAAGCAAAATACATAGGTTGGTAGGCAGGGCAGCATTAAGGACCTTGCCTAAGGGTCCTGCACCCTGACTGGGATTTGAACCACGGATCTCCCATGCCAAGGTGTGGGGTGTTGGTCACTGAGCTATCCAGCTACTTAGCTAAGAAGCCATCTGAAAAGGTTTGTGCTCAGTTTGTTAACTGGTGGTCTTTCCCACTAAAATAGCTAGCCACACAGTTGTCTCAGCTCAGAAGCAAAACTTAGAATAACTAAATGTTTAAACATTCACCAATCATAAAAAAATGAAAGGAAAATGAAGGTGTGGAAAATAAGAGGAAAATTATAAAGCTTTATTTTTCTTTTTACACTGAGTTGTCATTATTTAGCTAACAATGTTAGGCATTGATGTGTAATGTGTTTCAGCTGTCTAAAAAACCTTAAATCAGTATTTAAAAAAAATAAAAATTATTAAATAAATCCCTGGATTGGAGGTCTGAGTCAAAGACCAATAAATGTAGATTTGGTTTCTGAAATAAGTGACTTCCAGCTGGTGGCACCTAATTCCTCCTGCATGCACCACATCTACACAGGAATGGCTCCTCTTCCACAAGATGCAGTGAAAGTGAAGAGATCTGCACGACTGTTTTATCAAAGTTGAGAGGCTCTTGTTGAATGTAGCAGTCAGTGTAGCCTCAGAGAATAACCTTCCAGGCCAACAGTTAGACTCATACGACCACCATGCTGCAGGACAAATGTGCAAAGGAGATATAAAATTCAACAATAGCTATCACCAGCGGCCTTATAATCCAGACCTACCGGCTCCAGAGTGCCTTATGAATAAATGAGCGTAGCAAAATGACCCTGTCTGACACGTCTAATTCTCTAATTGACCAGAACACGGGCCCTGAGGCCAAATTTTGAGATGATGCTGCCTCTGTTTTTTGTGATACTCACACCTGATTAAGCATGCATGTGATCTTTACTGTGAATGGCAAGCGCAGCCCTTAGCCGGGTCACTGCGAGGGGATCTTGACATTTGCGTTTGTTAAACAAAATCAACAAGTCCTTTTGGAATAACAAGGATGACATATTTATTTGGGTAGGTCACAGAGACAGGATCGTTTTTTATTCTTGTTCCAGTCTGGAGAAAAAAAAGGAAATTACTGTGCATTTAGAATGCAAATGAAAGCAGATGAGCGTCTACTACACAGACTACACGAGCATGAATTTAATTAATTATGAAAATCCAAATAATAGCAATGTACTAGAGTCATCCATGCAGATGCTCACCTGTACCTGGCATGTAACTCCAGCAGACGATGCCCCTAAATGTGCCCGAGGTGGTGCAGATGGTATTTTGTATGCTGTGTGCAGAAAACGCTGCTCCCAGCTGCGTCTGCCCTCTATCGAACATGAAACCAACCCAGTCTGGATGAGTGTGTTGCTGCAAGTGTTGCATTATAACCCCGTGTGTGTCCGTGTTAAGCGTGTTGGTACCCCTTCTGCTATTATACCCTATGTGCCTTTTTCTTACCAAAAATTTTTTATTTTACTTTCACTTTCACATTCCCCGTTCTCGTCACCACATGAAACCATTAACTTTAGCTGTAGCCAACGTTCCATCGCACTGACATAAATCAGAGCCTAATGAGGCTATCTGTATGCTGCACATGCCATCACTGAGATTTACTGCAGAGCACATTGACACTGTGTTATCTTCAGAATACCTTGGTGCAACAGTTAAACACTTTCAGACATAACAACCACATGAAAGGTCATTTGTAAGGCTGTTTTTTTTTTCTTGACGGGGAATAGTTCCTCAACCATGTGATTAGACCACTCAGCTGGGCTCTTTTAGGAGCTTCACTGACTGACTCGCAGCCTCCAGGTGAGATAGATTTATATTAATGTTACTAAAATCAGCCAGCCATCGCATTCACTCAGCCTTTAGCAGGTGCAGTTCTGTCAGTCTAGAGAGAAGATGAAAGCCACACTCGATGAAGTAGGTTACTTAAGGTCTTTAATCCTCTGTTGAAAGATAAACTTTAAATCTCTTTGCTTTTTTATTTGGCAAGTTCTCTTATTGGAGTTGCCCTTGGGAGGAACAAATGCAGAAGTAACTATTGCAGCATATGCCATAGTGAAAAGACAAAAAAAATTTTTTAAAAACAGGTCACATAGTGGAGGATATATTTTGTAGCTATGTTTTAATCACACCTGAGATGCTATATGAAGGTGTGCTATGTCAAGTGGCTATATTCAGTATAACAATGTGTGACAATGTGACATGGATCACTTGTGAAGACAGAGAGTTATCACCTAAATCTGCAGGTCCCTTCAGCTTTATGGAGCTTTACATTGAGTTTCAGCTCATTGTTTAGCTGCAGCCTTATTGTTATGGTTCATGCACAGCCTCACCAAACAGCAGAATGACACATTTAGTGACTAGCTGCTGAACAAAGCGGAGCATTTAGCAGCTAAGGAGGCATAAACAATCCTGCTGGTGTTGTGGAGATCAAAAACAGGGGTGGGAGGGAGTGAATATTATATTACACAGGTGGACAGAAGCAAATCAAATGTTGCTGTGTGTGTAAATAAGCAACGGTTTGCTCCCAAGGTCACCCAATCAACTTAAAAGGTGATGATGTTTTATCACCTTTCATTCCCGCACCACTTGTATCCACTGTCCCCAAAGGCCGAACATCAGTTACTGCTGGTTTATTGAATATTTCTAACATTTAGAACAAATAAATCCCTGATAATTATTTTGATTTCATTTGTCACATTTGTCGAACACAAACAGCTCCAGCTTCTCAAATGTTAAGATATGCTGTCATTACTGACAAGACCAGTTTCTTGGACACTTGTTAGTTAATGAAGTGATTTGTCAGTTGGCACAAATTTGCAAGACAGTTAATAAATTGTGTGTTCATCATGAAGCAAAACTAAGAATCTACAGCCATGCAAGCTGTTCTGTTTTGGCTAAATGCTTGCAGTGACAATGCTAATGAGCTGATGTTTAGCCTAAATACAAAGACACTGTTCAGCCATAGCATCAAAACCACCTACCTAATATTGTCTAAGTCCCCCTCATGCCACCAAAACAGGTTCGACCCAATGAGGCATGAATCCACCCCTGGGGGTGTCCTGTAATGTCTGGGACCTAGATTTTGGATTGTTTGGGTCCTGTGGGTTGTTGGATGAGACCTTCATGTTTCTGCAGATCCGTGTGTGCTTGATCTGATTAGGATATGGGGAGTTTGGAGGCTACGTCAGTGCCTTGGGTTCTTTGCTCTGTTCCTCGAGTCATTCCTCAGCACTTTTTGTGGAGTGGCACATTGTCTTGTTGAGGGAGGCAGCTGCTGTCAGGGAGGGCTGGTTGCCATGGGAGAGTGTGCTTGGTCTGTAACAATATTTGTGATATTCAGGTAGGTGATACAGCTCAAATTAACATCCACATGAATGCCAGAACATTGCATTATAATGAGATGATTAATGACATTTACTACACGTGTCAGTGGTTTTAATGTTGTGACTGATCAGTGTATATCTGAGGCTGATGGGAAAGTCAGTAGCGCTGCGTATATTTTGTCATAAACTTAAGTGTTGAACAAATAAAAAGTTGGATATGGTGGTGGCACCATATTTAGCAAATTTAGCAAAGTTATTACTCCCTCATCCTGAGGGTGACAATGAATCTGCCACTTAGCTGGTGGCACTTGTGGTAAATTCAGTGGAATTTTTGTCTGTGCCAAAGAAAACAATTGTTAAAGTCCCTCTCTGTTTGTTAATTTAACAACTAAAACTCATCTCTATGTATCAAAGTCACATATTTAGAATTTCTTTCCATGAAAAGAATCTCTTGCTACCTTAAAATGTTTTAGATGTAACTCTGCTTTGTTTCTTCCTCTAAAATGTGCCGACCTATGAGATCGTTTCACCTCTCATCCAAGAGCCTCTTGGATAAGAGGTGAAACGTCTTCGACAAACTCAAGCAAGTCCAGATGCTATGATTGAAACTACGAGGATGACCTATGAGATCCCAATCTCTCTCTGCACCTGCCCATTCCCATTCATGGCAGCTTGAGCACACCAGCTCATCTGCGACTCTGCTCAAACAATATAAAACTATAAAAAAAAAAAAAATAGAACGCTCTACTCTGCAAGCTGACAGGATTGCTTCCATCGGTTTGTTAGATATGACACTCTAGAAATCTGCATCTGTGTTTTTGAGACTGCCATCAGTACACTGCAGTTTCAAGGTGGAAAGGCTCAGCCATGGTGTTGGCTGCATATTTTGTTCATTCTGTGTCTTTAGGCATAAAACACCATATGGACATGCTGACAAGGTAGAAACACTTGATTTTCCCTGGAGGAGGTCTATAAGAAAGTTTTGTCTGGACATAGTGGATGAACCAACAAACCATCTGAAATTAAACCCAATAATGAGAAAAGGACATTTATTAATCATGAAAGTAATTGCTGGTTGTGACCCTAATGTGAACTCTACCTCTCGCACTATTTCCTCTTTAAAAAATGGATGATTTTTTTCATCTAATGACAGCCTCAAATAAAACAGAACTTGGAAAGAAAACATGATAATTCTGCAGTTCTGTACGTTCCATCTCTCTTCCAGATCCACGGGCCTTAAACAGGAGCCAGATTATCTCCTCCATCCTCCCCCTGTGCTTTCTGCTCCCCCTCGGTTTCACCACACAAACTCTAAGCTGCACTGAGCTTATGTACCTTGGGGACTGACAACGGCATGTAGGAACGCTGCCAAGCTGGTACAGTAAGATAGGCACGCAATGCTTTGCTATTCCCAGCAGATAAGCCCACTGAATGAAAACAGGCGAGTGGTTGAGTCTAGCATGCTACAGGGGTCAGTGGCTCGATTATCTACCCTCTCTGAGGCCCTCCATTGTTGCCGAGGGCCCATCTTATCTCCAGGCACTAGATCTATGACACAAATGAATAATCACACCCCTTATCGCCACGTGGGCTCTATCCATCCCGGGGATGCAGCGCTGTATGGGAACATAGGGAACTGCTTTTTATCTGTAGTGGTCGAGTATGAATGTGTGTATCTAGGTGCATCCGAGGGTGAATGTGTGTAGAAAAGTATACAGAGGAGAAAAAAGGCTTTCAGTGGGTTAGGGAGAGTGATGAGCTGGTGCTGGACATTTGTTAAGGTAATGGTAATGGACCTCTGTGCCCTGAGCAGTACCCCACTGTAATTTCCCTGCTGGTCTTTTATTGACTGACTGTCATTGCGCTGTGCAGCCCTTAAGGACCCCATCTGTCATACATCTACTTGTACAGGAGTTGCCACACTAGACCTCAGTACAATTGAGTCATCTGGACTCTCTAAACTAGCTTTAGATGTTTACCAGCTGTGCAGTATAGCTCCCACTTGTACTTCCACTGTATCCTTTGTATTTCTGATTGCTGCAGTTGCATGTCATCACATTATATTACATTGTCTGAGAGTAGAAATGCACTATAGGCTCTACCACCTAATTATTCACTTCAGTGTCACTTAATGTGATTCACTCGTGGAGCTAAATTAATCATGAATGTTGTATAAAGATCAATCTCCATCATGTACACAATATCACTTTGATCCATCCTGCTGCTTTTGACACAGCACATACTGTGGTTCAGCTCTGTTTGTTTTCTCTCTCTCTCTTCAATAAGGCACATAAAATAGAGAAAATAATTGTGTTTACCTCCACAATTGTTCCACTTCAAATATACAGTGTACCAAATACGAAACATTAGAAAGCCCCAATCATCCACAACAGGGCAATTGACAATCAGCAGAGTTCTTGATTAGGTGAGTCATTTTGACATGGCAAATTATAGCTTTTACAAAATAGAAAACTTCAACAAGAAATATTTCTCTGCTGGCTCATATACATCATCATTAACACAGCACAGAGATTGTTGTGGAGTCTGCATGTCCTCCAGGTGTTTGCATGAGTTCCTGTGGGACCTCTGATTTCCTCCCACATGACTGGATATCCATGTTGGATGGCCTATTTCAGATTCTCTTGTCATTGCCCAGTGGCAGTCAAATGACCATCAGTGTTTACAGCATCAGTTCCAGTGGTATCTAATTTAAATGTAGGTCACTTACTGATGATGTAATAAGGTTGGGAAATACCTTTAAATTTTCCAATCTGGCCACCATCAGTCCAGCAACCAGCAATTGCCGATAGATTTGATGTGAGGAATTTTGAGGTCAATTTGAGGTCATGGCAGTGGAGCCCCCAGCAGTCTCTGAATCAGTGATTTTCATTATTTTTCCCATGACAGCCACACTGGCAGGTCAACAGGAGAGCCACCTTTACGACAAAACAATGTGTAATGCACCTAATACAATCCAAATGAACAAAACAGGTTTACCTTATTACTGGGACGAGCAGAAGTAGCATGCATTTCCTCGACATTGTTCATGTTGTATTTGTACTTCACTCCTGGGTGAATGAGATGAATTGAATTTTGGATTTGTGGCTTTAAAATGGCGCTCAAATGGTTCTTAGGTTGAAACCGAAGCAGAGGTCTGTTGCATATTAAACACAAAGGGTTGGATCTGTGGAGAACAAATAAAAATTACTCTGTCCATTTTTATTGAAATTTCCTATGCTCATCCTGCGTTGCTTCGCTTGTTTAACTCTGAACACCTACTGTCTGCCTGATAATCCACTTCCTGCCGTCTTTGCATTGATTTTCTGTTGCTGCGGGGTCCAGATTTGAACATTTTTCTTCTGCCACACAACTTTGTTTCTGTCCGTCTAGCTTGCACCTTTGATTGGAAATACAACCATTTTTATCGTCTGAGCATTAGCTCGTGTTGGATGTTGCAACAGCCAAACTGAAGTGTGCAGGTTTGGCTACAGCATCCACCCCTTTAGGAAAATTCCAAATATTATCTGAAACGGTTGCATGTGTGTAGTGTAGTGTGCTGTCCAACCGCACTAACTGCACTGTAGTTAGTGAAGGTTCCATGTTTGTAGCCTATACTACCATCTTTTGTATGACGAGTGTAGCCATTATGAGTATTTTAATGAATTATGCATTGATCATATAATTATCAGCTGCCATGCGAGACACCAATTAAAGAGCCCACATTATTCTTCACGTTTTGTCCCTGTCTTTAGTGTGTTGTAGCTTTTTTGTGCATATAAAAGGTCTACAAACTTAGTCTATGCTAAAGGGAGTTACTGTCTTCTGCTCCTTACCTGCCTGAAACGCCTTGTTTGAAGTCCAGGCTTCTCTTCTTAAAGAGACAGGAGCTAAAATGGAGCATTTCTGCCAGAGGGTGAGAAGAGGTGCCGTAGTGATGTACTGTATGAGAAAAATATTGTGCTTTTGGAAGCATATAAACATATTCTAGTAGACCCAGAAAGTAGTATTCTAAACCGGTAAATGTGTAAAATATGTGGTCTTTACAGCTTGGCAGGCAGCATGAGACTTGTGAACCATGCAGTGAGTATCACCATTCTAAATGCGGTGGGGAACTATAATTGACCACTAAAGGCTTATTGTCATTTATTCACTGCCTTGTTTTGTGAAGGACAGAAATCAGTGCAGCCAGAGTGTGCATAATTTGACCCAACTCCGTTTGCCAGCTCCTATTAATGAATGCTTTGAATTATGCTTTACAGGTTAATTATTTACCCAGTTGAATTCTCAAGGAGGGAGAGCATCAAAGAAGCAAAATAAAAAGACATAAATCACCCAAAAAGACCCTCCCCCCTCAATAAAAACTGGCCATTGACTCGGCCTGTTGCCAATAGCTGATATCTTCATTTAGTCAGCCAACCTTTACTATGTAACCACATTGTTTCCAGCATCATTAGAGAGGTAGACTTTTTGTCACATACTGTTGGCTAGTTGTTATTTATGCAGTAATGACAATTCATTTTAAAGAAAGAATCTGTTATGCCATAATAATGTTTGCTCATCATACTTCCCTCTGAGCTTTAGAGTCGTACTATATTTCTACTAATCGAAACCCTTTTGCAAATAGCCTGCTATCCACTATTGCTCTATGGCCCCTCACAAGGAAAAACAAAACAAAATGATTTCTGCCTCTTGAAAGTGATGCTGCAGTAGCAGCATATCTGGATTGACAAATCGAGCAACATGACCCAGTTGAATGGGAGCGCTGAGGTGCAGAGCGGAGCGAGCTGTAATGAAACTATTACCCTCACAACGGACCTGGTGTGACGAAGAAGCAAAGCAATTATGCTGACAGAGAAGGGTCGGTTTTATTACATATCTGCAGTTAATCTGGAAGCCACAAAACAATGGCATCGTTGATCCGGCTTTTTGTAGAGAGAAGAGGCTCAAATAAAAAAGATGCTTTTTCTTTAATGATTTCATTTAATGGAATGTTAGTGAACAAAAGCTAAATTGACGTGATGTCAACTTAGTGATCGTCTCAAACACAGCGTTTTGTCATTTTGTCATTATTTTCCACTGAATCAGGTATCTTCTGTCAACTTAATGTCAACAGCCGACAATTTGCAGCTCCTGATGACTTTTTAATTAGGTCTAGGATTATTAGGCTTCAATGTTTAATTTGATTACTTGTGTCTAGAAGTAAAGCAACATCTAAGAGACTGACAGTTCCCAAACTTGTACTGGCTCACACTAAGAGCTGCTCAATCACTTGGCAGTAAAACAGCAAAAGATATTTAAACTGAAGTGAAATGTGAAAATAAAAGTTTAGTTGTCTGTTGAGGTAGTTTTAAACTGAAATGATTGATTTATTCCTTGCTTGTATTAGGCAGGAATAACATTACATTTTAAAATAATCCAGAATGAGTAGGTTTATGTCCACATGTTGAATAAAAATCAGTTTGATATGCATATTGTCAGTATGCTCGCACATTAATTCAGAGCCAAACAAAATACGGTCTTTAAAGATCAATAGGCCACAACCTTAAATCTGCAGGATGGATATAAACCTCAGCCGCTCGATGCCGTTCATTCAGGAAGACACTGCTCAACCACGACACGTAGACAAACTTAGCTGACCCAGCAAAGTATCGACCTCGAGCTGCACATAAACACAGCCCTGCAGAAACATTTCCTCATGTGCTTGTAGTGGTTTACACATGAGCAGCTGCCATGCTGGGTTTTGTCACACGCTCTTACAGCACCAAGGGATCACATGCAGTTACAGTCACTTCAACCCCTCGCACTTTGATAGTCAAGTAAATGGTTTCTCAAACAGCGGGAGAGCGATTGACAGGCTCAACTCACACAATGACCAACATTATAACCTGAGGGGCATTTACTGCAGGGGTTTGTCCACTGTAGAGCGTGTTTGTTCAGGGTCTTGCACCAAATCAATGTCAAGCATGGTGGAAAAATCAAACTAATGTCGAAGAGGAATGATTGCCAATAGTTCTAAAATGCATTGTTTCTGTAGAGAATGGGGTTGGCACTAGTACGTTTATTGTTTGTTTATTCAATAGCTTAAACATTAAAATCATGATCTGTCTATTGTTGCTGCACAATTAGTTGAATATTAATCACAGTTTTGGCCTCCCACAATTAGATGAACATGATTGACTGCCAATATTGACATTTAAAATGCTCTGTTCATAGAAAACTCCACTCATAGCAAACATCCTGTGTAGATAAAAGTCACTTGGTTGCAACTTGGCTAAATCAAATAATCTGTAAATAATTGAGCTGTGTGCACTGCAGTAATGAAGTGGGGAGACTAGAGGCTTCACTGTGCACAGCTGCCGAGCCAGCTTCTACAGTGGCCTGCATGTGAGGTGTTTAGAGAACATCTGTAAATTGTAGTGTTTATTGATAAGTAGATGTTGAGCAAGTGAGGTGTTTCTGGTACAGTTTTATTTATACTTTTGCTCTAGGAGATGCACTGAATTCAGGTGAAGAAGAGCCTCACTTGAAGTCTTATTTTGATGCAAAGATTTGTATATCAGCACAAATCAGTGAATAATCTTTAGAAATAATCACAATTGATCAGAATAATCATGATTGTCATCGATTTATGATACTGTTTAATCCCGTTCAAACTTGGGTCCACAGTATATTTATAATGCCTGCTTATCTGTACCTCGCATGTGTGGTGTTCTTCAGGGTGCTGTTCTGGGTCCTATCTTATAGCCACGCGTCCTCTTGGACATATCGATTTTTTTGGCCCTTTTTGCCTTTTATTGGTACAGCACAGTAGATATACACAGGAAATATGGGGAGAGAGCTTTGGAATGTCAGTAAAGGACAGAATTGAGGACTCAGCTGCTAAGCGCCTTTTAGTCTTATGCCCTATGCAAATGATGCCCAGTTATACTTTTCTTTTGACTGGAAGGCCTTTGTCCATTTTCTTCATCTGTTAAATCTTCAGTTAAAAAATCTGTTGACCAGGCACTGACCCAGCTCCAACATGTCAAGTGACTGAGGAATATTGCCAGACTCAGGCCTATTATATCTCAGGCTAAGATGGAGATGATTATTCATGTTTTTATTCTAGCCCATCTAGACTATTATAATTCCTTCTTCACTTGTCGTAGAAAATGGCAAATTATCCCTGGATAGTTTACAAGGAATCCAAGATGCAGCTGCTAAGCTCTTCACTAGGCCCTGTAACTCTCTATTTTTGTAATTAGGCCCTACATGATCGGACTCCTCCATACATTATGATGTCTTCTGATCAGGGTTTGTTGGTTGTTCCTCGATATTGACTCAAAACTAGAGAGACTGGACTTTTGAAGTCATGTCACCTAAAAAGGGAAGATGTGGACAATGCAAAGAACAATAAAAGTCAGAGTCAGTGGTTGCAGATTTGGGTGCCTGTAGGTAGGTTTTTAAGGTAGCTCTCTGTAATAGAACTGCAGCTCTGTTAGTATTTGGTAGAGCTTTTCTGTTTAGTTATATCTGCATGTATTCATAAAATTCAAGGTTTGCAGATCCATAAAAGTCAAAGAAACCCAATGATACAAGAAAATATCTGAATTACAAATAAGAAAAGATGGAGCACTAAAGATGTTCAACAATCACTACTACAATGGAAAAGAACAGCATTTTTAGAGGTACACTACATTGATACATGTACATTTGTAAACATGACTATTTGTTAAAAGTCTTTTGTGCCGACTTGGTCTACAGCACATTTGATTGTGTTGCCATGGTGACCGAACCAGTACTAAGTTTCAGGGCAATTATGAGAATATTGCCTTCATTACTGAGTGTGGGAGTATAGTCATAGTTGGTTGGGGTTGTGAGGATATGAAACTGCCATTTATTTAATTTTAAAAGGGAGACTGAGTGAAGCCTCATAAATCTACTGGTGTGATAGATTTACATGGTTCATTGCTGTTGAGATTGTGTTTTAAAAGAAGAATCTTAATCTAATTTGGGTTTATGGAGAGCACAGCAGTGACTTGGCCACAGAAAACACATTTATGACTCCAGGAAGATGAAACTTTCCTGCTACTCTTTGTCTCTCTGTCCCCTTTTTATACCATTTGCAGCAGATTCCCTTGGAATTTATGGGCCTGTTAGGGCTCCTTAGTTTGAGCTGCAGCCAGTCCTCCTGGCCACAGCGCAGTGGCTGTGGAGGAGGCCATTACAGCTCTGCTCTGGGTTTAGAGATGACCCGGGTCACGGATGACATCAGAAAGACTCATTTCCCTCGCCAGAGTCTTCCAAACTTCTGCACCGCAACGAGGTGGCGGAGCTGGCACAGTGTCCTCTTCTACTGCCTTCATTTTCATCTCAGCTGAATTACTGCTTTCAAAGGAATTTTTTTGGGCTGTAGCTTTGCAGATAAAACTTTCCCAAATGCATTAAAAGATAGGAGAGAAAGTAAAAACACTACAAAAAACTGTTCTTTTGCTTTTTCGAAAGAGACTTAGATGCATTTTAAAACAATACAATATTGCAATAATTACGTTTAAGTGCTTGGTTCCATTATTGCTGCTCTAAATGGAAGTGTCTGTCATCTAAGGTCATTATCTGTCACTCTGCTTTAGAGAATAGATTGTCACACCGCACACTGGGACAGGTTTAATCCCTGTGGTCAAATTGGGGATTTAACTCACCAGAACCTCCTGTGTTTTACACTGTACACACACAAACACACACATTTTTGTATGTCTATACTTGTCAGTCCTTTACTGACATAACACATTCTCCAGGCTCCATCCCTAACCTTATCCATCACGGCTAGATGTCTAACACCAGCTCTCTCCACCATAACCTGACCATGATTCTAACTTTAAAGGAATGCTTCAGCATTTTGGTTAATACACTTATTTACTGTCTTGCTTAAAGTTAGCTTAGCATATTGACTGGAAACAGGAGGGCCTGGTTAGATGTATATTATTTTGCATCTCATTTGTTTTAGGATTCTAAAAGCTGAACATACTGTATAAAACAATAGGTTCTGTGATGATTTGGACATTATCAGCCCATTTAAATAGCTGTTCTGATTGCAGATAATTCCCATACATATAGGCCAGTAGTGACTTCCACTACTTTATACTAGGTTCAGTTGGTGCCTTATTGTCCATTCCTATCACTGATGAACAGAAAGCAACCTCAATAATATTGACGACCTCTCGGAGTTGTGTGATTAAGTGCATGTGAAATCTCGAGTGGAATGGCCATGCTGGAAACTCAGTCTGGGTGAAAAAACAAATGCATCTAAATGCATTACAGTCAAACTGCCAATAAAGCACATAACTAAAACACAAAGTTTGGTTGCATGAACAAATGCCAAGTGTGCTCCCTACCTGGCTCATAAACAGCCTATCATATCCCTTGGTAATGGAAAACCCTTCGTTGTCCTTCATTGTCCATGTCTCCTGAGGTGTGCTAGTCTGTGGCCACCTGGGCCTCCTGCCGGCTCCATCTGTGCCTGCAGAAATCCCCTAGTTGAGGCCAGGGCTGGCTGGCTTCATGGTCTAAAAACACCCATGAATTTGTCGCCCACCACCTTCACCTAATCACGCACTGCCGTGAGGACTGATGGACTTGCCGTTGGGGTCCCTGTCTATTGATACCTGGTCCTGGTCAGCCACGAGGAACATTAATCCCAGCACAGTCTAACAGCTTCACTTGATGCTGTAGTAATTATCCACCATCCCCTCTTTGCGCCAAATGGTGACTTTTATTCCTCTTTGTAAGGGCAAAATTATATCGTCCTGCTGAGTCCTACTGGCCAATATATATGGGAATGATCTGATGATAGCAGACATTTCATGGGCTGATAACATCCAAAATGAAGATATGTGTAGGCATTAAGTTTTAGTTGGCCGCCAGGCAACTTCACATTGACAATAAGACTCGCAGCTATGTCCAAAATCACTTGTTATATAACAGACTCTCAGTAAAGTCGCAGTAAATTAAGATTTTAGACACTGTAGAATCAGACATCAACTTTTGCATCTATTTCAATTCAGTTGTATTTATATAGTGCCAATTCACAAAATACGTCATCTTGTGGCACTACACATAGTGAGATGAAGACCTTACAATATAACATAGAGCGAAACCCAACAAATCTAACAATTCCCTGTAAGCAAGCATCTGTAATGTGCAATGCGATATATTATGGGATTGATAACGGACAGTTTGGAAATTCAAATAAACTGCTGCATAGTAAGTATAGTGACTGTATAGTAAGTGGGGACTGATCTGGACACTGAAGACGTCACTAAACCCTTGTAAAACCTTAACTCCGTTATGCTAAGCTAACCAGCTGATGGCTGTAGCATCATATTTACAGTACAGACATGAGAGTGGTATTAATCTTCTTATCTAATTCTCTCCAAGCAGCTGAAATCACATTCTAACCCTCAAACAAGCCACTGGAGAGTAACATGCCAAACTGAGTTTCCAGAAAGGTCAAAAATATGCGTCCTCACAAAGATAGTAGCACACAAACTCACACAGACACAGTCATGCACAAACCTCACCTCTGTCCTGCCGAGCCCTTCTCATCACTCACCATTACATCATGCAATTAAACTTGAACATAGGAACTTCGTCTGGGCTTATTTCCAAACACAGTGTAACTCAGAATTGATTTCCCCTTAATACAGCCCCACACTGGCGCAAAAACAACCCTGTAGATTTTGCGATTAATGTGGCAGAACAGATACAGCCACAGCACACTTATTACAGACGCCGATGGAGCACACGCCCTGCAACACGAGATCAGCCGTCATGATCAAACGAGTCGCAGAAGTGATGTATTATGGGTAATTATGAGGTTACTGCGGCGCGTGCAGAGAACACTTAGTATCAAATCTCTATTTATGAACACTATATGAATATTAATTGTTTTGTTCATGAATCAGAGGTATGTAGGTGAAGGACTCATTAAGTGAAACTAATGTCCTGGAGGCACAGCTGCTCCTGAGGAAAAAAATAACTTAATCAAAAATAACTAAATAGGTTAAAGCTTAATGGGCGAAGACGAAGAATCATTGCTTGATTGGCGAAAGAACTTTACATCCAAGGTGATAAAAAAAAGCACAGGTACAATGTTACTTGCTTGCCTGCCATATCACTAACGTTAGAAAAAATGACTATACTTTCATAATACATAATATTAAGGTTATTCAGCTTCAAGGGAAACCGGCTGTGGTGCTACAATCACACAGCAAGATCACAGATCTAATGAGTAGATGAACATCCAGGAGCTCTATAATAACGACAGAGGATGTGCCTGAACCTATGTTTTAGCTCAGCATGTGATTGATTGATGACATTATATGATCACAGTTATTAATCTAAGCGGTACATCACAATGATGAGGAAAATTTAAACTGTGAGAACAGTAAAAACAAATTGCTTAATCAGTCACATCAAAGTTCTATTCGCACAGGACTAGTATTACCTGGGGACCTCATGTGATTTAGAAATTACTCGCCCACGTCTGTGTTTTGTCGTATTCAGAAGGGATAAGCAAGATCTGTGTTTTACTGGAGTTTACTGACATTTTCCCTGGATATGATATTATCAGGCTGTCACACAATAACTGTTTAGTCTGTTGAAACACCGTAAAATATTGCTTGCAGCACGCCGCCGTGTATTTCATCGATCTAAGCACCCTTTGAAATTTAAATTCTGCTCTCCTGATGGATTTGAGCTTTCTGTGAATAGGTCTCAATGCTGTGTGGTGTCATGAACCTTCTGAATTTTCTCCCAAAATGCTCCAAACCTTTATTTATAACTGCTAAGGCAGCCTCTAGAATTCTCAAGTGGGAAAGAGGCACAAGAAAGACCCCAAATCACCAAGACAGCGATTCGCACATGATTAATTTTATCACAGGATGTCTGTGTTTGGTGAAATATGGTGGATCACAGATGGTCTGTGCATTATTATTAAAAATTACTAGAGTTCTGCAGGTAGTACCAGTCCCGTGCGAATAGTTTAAAAACCTGTGAAACCAAACACCAGCTGAGTCTGCATCAGGTTTGAGCTAAAAGTTAAAGGTTTGTGTTTACTAGCTGGGATGACTAAACCCTTAGGTCAGATGACAGCAGATGCTCACTACCTCCACTCAGTAGCCTCCTGGAGAACGTTCTTTAGCCTCAAGCAAAAATCGTTACAACAAAACACAATCTCTATGTATCCCCCTTTCTGGCAGACATTAGTGGTATTGCACGTCTCACCAATCAAAACTGATATGATCATTGAAACCAGCTAGGGTTAGGAAAATGCAATAAGACTAAAACAGGACACATCCATATATTTTTAAGTTTACATGTACAAATCTATTAAATAAGAATCCTAAAATAATAATAAAAGACCTGCTCCATTTACAAAGGCACCATGCATATTTTAAAGAATAAATGCTATCCCATAGGCTACAGCTACCCATAAACTGTCAGTATGAGATGCTTCCACCAAGTACATACATCTTTAATGATCACTTTGAGCACAGACAGGGCAGAAACTCAAAGTCTGCCCACTAATTAATCTTCTCTATTTGTATTCACAAGACATTAGCCTGATCTCTGCAGACAGCTGGCTAGCTAGCATTAGCTAACTGCAAGGACACACTAAAAAAGTAGACACCACACACTGTCCACTTCTGTGGCTTCATATCTCCAAGCCAGAGATGATATCACATCACCTATCACCGGCAGAGCTCGGATGGGTGTGCAGAGGCTCTTTTCACTCCATGTCTCTTGTACATGTGATCTCTAGATCAATTACTAGATAGCCAGAGTCAGCTGAACATCCTCACGGAGTAGGTCCACATAGACTGTAACTGTAACTACTACTTAGTTAGACTGTAACTAACAATACTTTATAATTTAAAATTATCTTTGTGTTGTAATAACCACATTGTAAAGACTTATCCACAACATGCAACCTTAACTGAGCAAAAAGTAACCACTGCATACATATAACATTCAGCAAAGATGTAACACATTTACTGAACAAAAGAATTTTAAGGTTTGATATTGGATCATTCTACAGGCATAGGTTTCAGGGGGAATGCAGCCTCAATAAAAACAAGAAAGAAGCAAAAGATTTGGATTTTGAATAACTGCTGCAATGTTTACTCGTAGGCACAACAATGCCTCAGACAGAGTCTTTTATCTTCAGCATATCAAACAATGTATTGAATGTGCAGAAAGTTTTGAACATGAGCAGATATCTTGCTGAAACACATATGAGTTATGACCCAGATTCAAATTTAAAG
>OMNN01028641.1:0-17831 GCA_900302755.1 Chromis chromis | reverse complement strand
AGTATATAATCATATAGATAGACATAGTGATAAATGATGTATGATTACCACACAGTGAAAACGCCTTTATGCAACATTGTTTTGGTGAAAACTTCTGTAACTGTACAAGATCTCTCTTATTTAACAAACTGTATATAAAATTACAGAACCAATACTTCTTTTTCTGCTAATTGTGACTAATTGTATCTATTTTCAGAAACAACTTTAGAGTATTAAACATGAATTTAACCATTTGATTTATTACATCAAAAGAGAATTTTAGAAAAATTAAAATGGACATTTTATATAATTTAACATCATTTTAACAATTTTTTAATTTTTTTAATTTTTATTTTTTTTTACAGTGCAAGGATAATATTAAATGTGAAAAGCTAATCCGCAAGAAAATAGTAGTTAGAAAGGAAGCTAGCTCTCTCCTTCAAATCGCCAGCCGTGGGATTGAGTGGCAAACCCCGAATTACCAGGGGTAGAAATGTAGGAACTGGGGGAACATAGGGCCTAATTTTGAAAAATATCTTAGGAATGTGGGAACATAGGGCTGTGGTACCACTGGGTTGTGGGGACATAGGGCTGACCCCTTCTTTATATAAATAAAGATATTTCTATTATAAATTGATGCAGATAAAAATAACAGATTGCAGGAAATTAAGTATTTAACACTGAACAAAAGTGATTGATCCAAAACATCTGTTTTGTCGGTTTAATCTAGCTATATTAAAAGTGCCCTGAGTGGATTTACGATTTATTTTTATCTTGCGCTATGAAGTGCATGAAGGCATACTTACATACTTATGCTAAACTACAGTTGGTGGAAGTAATGGTCCAAGAAATGTATCTGGGCATCATAAAAAGGCAGGCAATGAGAACAAAAGTCGCCTTGCAATTTTATGAGGAAGGAAATGAATTCAAAGAGTTTATTCACCCTATAACACACAATATGCTTTGGTGGGTACCTTTAATCGGCTAAATTCACACTAAATGAGTTCACACAAGTCGCACAGTCGCTGTAAATAGGTCATTTGCAGCCTGTCAACTTTCCAAGATCATAAATACTCTCTGCAGTCACAAATAAAATGAAAAACACATATCAGGCCAAATCTGAAATGTTGAGCAGAGCCCTCTGTGTTTGCAGCTCATCTCTTTCATAACACCACATGCACTGCAGATTTATCTCGGTGAGATTCGAGGGTAGATGCAGCTGCATTGTAATGAAGTGAGACAGCACTTACTGATACAAACAGCACAAGGACAAAGGATCTCACAGCCCATATAATGCAGGAGTAGACAGTGCAAGACGCCCACTGGGGATGGTTTCTTGGCCAGTTCTCACTTATTAGGATGGCTGACTGAGCATGCAGACACCCTAAGGGAAGAGGATGTTGAGATGGTGGGTGGTGCCGGATGGAACGAGCCACTTCAGTTCTCCTCAGGATAGTTTTTGTCTTGGTGAGCGGGGTCAGGGGCAATATATTTTGTGCACTTCCTTGCTTTAGCTTTGTATGGCCTTGATGGGGGTCATCTGGCAGTTGACCTGTACTTTTTGGAAGAAGTTGAAAGGGACGTATTTCAGACTGATGGACGATGGAATGACGCTCTACGCGATAAATCTAGAAGGTTAGACGGAGGAGCATTAGGAGACCTTTGCTTCTTTGGTTGTTGCAGCCCTTTGTTGGTATTTCAGCTTTTGCAGAGATTTTCTTTTCATCTTCAACAGATTTTTGGACGCCGAGGTCATCAGACATTTGAGCAGCTGTAGCATGCAATCAACTTTTGGTTTGGTCTTTCGTATGTTCTTTTTCTGTCCTTAATCCTTTACACTCAAGACATTTTTCATTTTTTGCAATATCTTTTACACTAATATGTGTATTTGTACCCTTTTAGCTATGCTAGGCTAGCAGCATGGCTATATGGATGCAACCCTGTCTCCCAAATTCGACACAGGACCTTGTGTTCCGTGTGGAACGATGATTTTTAGATTCAAGTTTCATTTTCACTTGCTGTTTGGTTACGTTTAGGAATATAGTGTGGTTTGGGTTAAAATACAACTCTGTGACAATCCCATCTAATGGATGTTTGGTTGGCTGAAAATGGAAAAGATCTGTTAATATATTTGCGATACTTCAAACATAATCTGGGAGAATCTATGCAACCCTCAAAATGTAATTGAGAATGCAGTCTAGTTGTATAAGAATATATGTTTTAGGGGACAGGGCATATGGATGGCGATGTTGGTGTGTTCGTTGGTCTGTTCGTCATCAATCAATCAATCAGACTTTATCTGTGTAGCACTTTTCATACAAATAGAATGTAACACAAAGTGCTGTACAGGACAAACAGAAATAAAAAACCCAATAAAAACATTTAAAAGGTAGACCTTGAGTTTTCTTCTTAAAAATATCCACATTTTCTGCTTCCCTCAGGTCTTCAGAAAGGCTGTTTCAGAGAGTTAGGCTATAATAACAAAAGGCCTCACTGTGGGTATTTGTTCTGACTTTTGGTATATTTGAAAGGCCATAGGCCACAGGATAAAAGCGTGTTTGTGTAGGACCAAGGTCCATTCAGAGCTTTATAAACCAATAAAAGGAATTTCAAATCAATTTGTAAAAAAATTGTAAAGACATTTATGTTCATCTTTGAGAGTTTGGTAATCCCGTAACTTTTTCTGTAGCACCCTTCACAAGAGTAATTTGCGTAAAGTTTATACGGACAGTCATGGTTTCCAGTACATGTTTTCTGCTGAGTTTGGTTTCCTCGACCTTTTTCTGGAACACCACCGCTTTGTTTTTATTTGAGACATTCATGCCTTTAGCAGCGTGAATTTTAAAAATCAATTGAAAAAAAACGTTGTTATCAAGGGCCACAGGTTGAAATCAAAAACCTGTAAAACTAAGAACAAGTTTAGTGCTAAGTTTAGGGATGTAGTGTTGAAAAACTGCTGACCATCAATAGATTTACATTGTCATTCTGAGGCTGCTAGCCAAAACAGTAGGGCTGGTCCCAAATATTCCAATATCCGAATATTCGGTCGTTGTGGTGGTATCCAAATAATAATTTCTTTATTCGAATAGTCGTGCACGCCCCGCCGAGCGCCGCCGAGCACCGCCGAGGGCTGCTGAGGCTCTAGTATGCGGACTAACCAACTCCGATGTCACGCTTCACTTCGCCTGTGTTAGTAGACAAATAATTTTTATCTATGTCACCCACCCCGGTGCGCCCCTGCCGCTCGAGCCGAATATTTGGATAATCGTCATTAATTTGACCCGAATATTCGCAGCACTAATTGAATTTTACCACATCCAAAATATCTGTGCCTTACTATGAATTAAAGAAGGTCTGTACTTCAGTTTTTTATCTGGTTTCAGATGAAAGAAGACAGTGTTTACTGGGTGGTGCAGTCAGAACACTTGCATGAATCAATCCGGAAGAGAGCAGATGGGATTGTCTATAAAACATGTGAATTTAAGATAACAGATTTTTCAGAATCTAGTGAGACCAGAGATATTCATCAATCAAGTCAGAAAACATAAACACCTGTAAGTAGCAGGGAAACTAGTGCACTACTGCAAAACTGATGCAGTGTTGATGTCACAGTTTGGTGGTAACTTTGGTAAATTGCAATGTTGAGGCTAAATTCTAATGGAGAGTCGATAAACGGATAATGGCATGTCTGGATGAAATACTGACAGACACGCTGGTAATCATCCTCTCCTCACAGAGTTTATGTGGACTGTATCATTGACCCAGCAAGGGTTGGTGCACAAGCTGTCCGTGATCAATGTCCCATGTGAGTGAGTGTGACAATACTACCTTTGGGCGACTGGCAGCGATTGCACGTGTCCAGTGAAACAACACACAGCTGAAGGGCTGCTGAGTTGAACACAGACATAATCAGAGTTTTAGATCACATATGTGCAGGGGTTAAATTGGGATTTGTAATGTGGGTGGTGCTTTGTGGTTTCAGTGCCATGGGGGCAAATGCACGTGTGACATTGACAAGACAAATATTTCTACATATCAATGCCCACATTTGACTCAGTTACAATTTATAGATAATAAAGAGTAAAACTGAAATTATTTGAGAGACTGTGCAGAAAGTTTTACAGGGCCTGACAACCCTCTGCTCTGAATGTGGCACTGTGCAAAACAAGCAGCTGAGGACAATAAAACCTTTCTGTAAGTGACCTCTCCTATTTATCAGTGTCTGCTATGGGGTGGGAATCACAGGGTACCTCATGATACAATACGTGATACATGGCTCACGATACTGATACTATCACGATACTGCGATAATTTATATATTGCAAGAAAATCACATAACGATACATCACAATATCTATAACTGAAAAATACAACATGCCTGTAAAAAGGTTAAGTTCAGTATTTATTTATTACTAACCCAGCGATGGATGTTATAAAGCTGGTGGCCCTCAGCTTTGGTCAAAGCTTCCCATAAACACACTCCTAAACCTTGTGGAAAGCCTTCCCAGAAGAGTTGAGGCTGTTATAGCTGCAAAGGGCGGGCCAACTCCATATTAAACCCTACAGATTAAGAATGGGATGTCATTAAAGTTCATGTGCGTGTAAAGGCAGATGTCCCAATACTTTTGCCAATATAGTGTATGTTTGAATAACAATATCTCAGGAACTATTAAACATAAAAGCCTGAAATTTTCATTGTTATGTCTCATTGTACCATTGATTCAGAATCTGCAATGATGGATCAGTAGATCAAATAGTTGAGTGAGTTAAAAAAAAAAAATTTAAAAGTGAAGCGGTCATAAAAAGTCACAGTTTTGAGCACACATGACCAAAAAAATTGACAATGCAGAAGTCAGCTAGTGATATTTTCTGAACCATATGTAGTTGCATGTCACAACAGTAAAAAACAAAACATATGGAGAGAAACTTGGCCTTCAAGATCAATGTCACAAGCTGAACTCCGAAAGTGAAAGTATGAATTTGTGTATATTTATAGTAACTACTGAAGAGTTTGCTTCCAATAAATATGAGTTCAATAAGTATAATAGGTAACAGTTCACTCTGTTCCTCCAATCTGCAGAGTGAGGTAAGAAAATGAAAAAGATGCCCAAAAACTTATACTTTGATTATGCCATCTAGGGATATTTTTGTTTTTGTGGCACAACTTTTCATTACTGCTAAATCAGGTATGAAAATAAGCTTCTGAGTCAATGGGACCTAATTTCAGGCTTTATCATTAAATGTTCCTGAGATATTATGTTTCAAATATAGCTTTAATTTTCAATGTGTGGAAAAAAACGTCCCAAAAGTGGGTTGATGGGCAGTTCTCTCAGAAAAGTATTTATTGTATTAACCTAATGTTTCGCAAATATCTTAATAAATATCCATATTTTAGTATTTTAAAAAAAACAACTTTCATCCAAATCAGATGGTTGAACAACTATTGTTATAAAACTCTTTTTGAGTTGAGATGGAATGACCCTGTAAAGTTCCTGTTGAGCAGAAATAAACAGACATAGGAAGAGACAGAAGTTACGTACAGATGTCCATTTCCTTCTCACAGATGTAGCTTATGAGATCTTCACAGAAGAAATCGTTCCACAACCCTTCGTGGATGAGACCGGCGCAGTCTTCTCCCATTTCATGACCGTGCTCCCAGTTGTCAGGCTGACCAGGCTTCCACTTTCTGCAGGCAGACAACAGGGGGCGATCACACATCAGATTTACACAGATAGGTGGGGGGGAAAAGAGTAAAATAAGCTGCAGCTTCTATTTTCATGGAATATTCCTTTATCCGTAGTGGGTTAAACTGAAGGCAAATCTATGGGGTTAACTGTTGCTGGTCTCATTGTCATTTATCAGCAGTTTTGTAATATTTGTCCAAATGTTTTCAAAGTTTAAACCTGTATAAACAAAGGATTGAATGAATTTGAAAGTATTTGTTTTGTTTGAATGGGCAGCAGGACCTGCAGTGTGGAGTCGATGCAATGAGAAACTATTGGCAGGTTGAGATTTTCATTTTGGATGTTTATTTGATGTTGTTTTATGTAACTAAAAACCTTCATGTGTAGATGGTGTTATTATTATTATTATTGGGAAACAGCATTCCTCTGAAACAAAATATCTTCCCCAGGAAAAGAAAATGTACCCGATGGTAAAAGTTTTTTCTGATTTAATACTGACGTGAAAGCAGGTTCAGTTCCATCAAGCCAGCGCCACACGTTCTCCTGATCCCGGTCGGTCAAACCCATCCAGAAGTAACCTTTTCCAAACGTCTGCTTCTTCAGCCATTTCTGAGTTCACATGAGGACAGACAAAGCACTCAGTCACAACTGAAGACACACTGCAGAGGAACTTCACATTACAGGATTTTAAATTCACCTGCTCCTCCATGTCGTTGATGATCAGTAATGATGCAGATTGGGATTCACATGTCGCCTTTGCATCGTCAAAACTGTGCAGGTCTTTGGAGAAGAAGTAGCACTTGTCTCTGTAGTTTAGCCATTCGACGGGGCATCCTGCAACACAATCGGTGATTTCATTTAATGAATCAGATGGCAATTTGTTTTCCCGCTAAAGCTGCAGCCAAAAAATGCATAGCTTAGCTTAGCATAAAAGCACAAAATAGTCTAGCAAATTACATTAAATCCCTGTCAAACCACATCTTGCCACTTCTTCACTACTACTAATATCATCTAACTCCATTTACTTAATTAGCAAACTTTAGAGGGGCTGGTTGGTGTTTTTTATTGGACAAAGTCAGGCATGCTGTTTGCCCCTTTTATGCTAAGCTAAACTAACTAGCGGCTGGCGAGCTTCTTATTTAGAGACATGAGAGTGATATTGGCAAGAAGCTAAACATTTAATCTCATACTGAGTTGCTACAGTACCAGATTTTTAAATGGCATTGTGGATGTATTCTAGTGAAAGTGAACAGAAGCATTTTGAAGCTGATAAGTCTGAATGAGTACAATCATACCTGGGGCCCACAGTGTTGGAGCCACCGCCTCATCCTGCAGAGACACTGGTCCATAAGGCATTACCAGACCTCGGGTTGGGATTCCTGGTTGCCCCGGTGGTCCTACTGGTCCTGGAGGCCCGACAGGTCCTGGCAGCCCCCTTGGTCCTTGCTCTCCAGCTGGTCCAATTGGGCCACGGATGCCCGATGGGCCCTGTGCCCCCTGAGGACCAGGCTGACCGTCTCTTCCAGGCAGACCGGATGTACCTGGCTCTCCTTTAGCTCCAGGAGGTCCAGCTCTGCCTCCTGACCCTCGGGAGCCCTTTGACCCGGGGCTGCCAGGTACACCCGGGAGCCCCTTTAACCCAGGAAGACCTGGGGGTCCTGGACTACCCTGCTCTCCTCTGGGTCCTCGGATTCCTGGAGCTCCTTTTTCTCCTTTCTCTCCCTTTTGGCCCGTCTGACCAGATGGTCCCTGAGGTCCTTTGTCCCCTCTTGGCCCTCTGGGACCAGGTGGACCTGAAACATAAAACATGCTGTCAGCTCCTGATAACACTTTGAAATATATAACCCTCTAAAAACTAAAACTCGCTGAAGGGTTTGGAAGGCATGTCATATTTTGAAAACATCACCAAGATTACACAATTTATTAGAGCTCAAAAGCTGGTAAACAAAAAACATTGGTCCTTGAACTACTCATCTGTGACGTGCCATTCTATTGGAAAACTTGAAATTGTGATATTTCGTCAAAATTCTGCATATCTCTTTTTTTAAAAACTCTATAGTATATAGAGTCATCTTTTCCCCCAGTGCTGGTAACATCTGTGGGCATTTGGAAAAAGATCGTACATGTTGATCTAATTTTTTTAATTATGTATTTTTGTAAAATATAAAATGAGCCCACGGTGAGTAACAAAGGGGACAGGAGCAGAAGACGCCTAGAAACTGCTTCTGGTTCTGGTTCAGAAGATTATAGAACAGTACCACATTTTGGTTTAAAGAAGAAAAGAAGCTCTCTTGCTGAGAGCTAATGAGAAACTACAGCCAGCAGCCGGTTAGCTTAGTTTAACAGTCTGACTCATAATGTCTGGAAAAACTACAACTTTTGGTTCGTACACTTTGTTTCATCCTAGTTCCAGTCTTTGTGCTAAGCTAAGCTAACTGTCTACTGGCTAGAGCTTCATGCTTAGTGCACAGCAAAGAGAGTGGTATCAATTTGCTCATTTACCTCTTGGCAAAAAAGTCAAACTATTCCTTTAATTTTATACAACACACTGCAGCCATGAATCTCTCACCCTGTAAAATAGTGAAGTTGGTTATTAGTTGCGAGTGTTTGGTGTCCACCAGCTTCATCTCCTCCATGACGATAGAGAGGCTGGTCACTTCCTTGTCCAGTCGAGCTGCCAGCTCTTCTTGTTGAGACCTCAGACTGGCTGCATCTGTCGTCATGTCCGTCACGCTGTTGTTGAGGTGCAGCAGGAAGTCTGAGTGACGGCCGACTGTCTCCGAACAAGTGCGCAGGCCGTTCAGGTTGAGGTTGATGGCACCCAGGAGCTGCGTGGTGAAGCTGATGTTGCCGGTCACTCGGTCCATACTCTGCTCAGACTCGTCCAGCCGCACCTCCAGCCGGTCAAACTTTGTGGACGTGTAGTTGCCGAAGTCCCTCTGCTGGTCCATGATCTCCCTCAGGGTCTGGTCATGAGCATCAGCCAGGCTGCTGGTGTTCTGGAGCTGGTTGGACATAAAAGTGAGCTGCGACCCGACGTCCTCCAGGCTGTCGTTGTTGGCTTTAGCCAGAGTCGAAGCGTTGCTGGCCAAGATCTGCAGGTTTTCCACTTTACTGCGAAGCCACTCCGTATCAGAACGCGTCTGTCGGGCTGTCTGCTCCAGGCTCTGGAAGTCGTTGCGCATTTTCTGTATAGCCTGGCTGGTGTCGTCCACCGAGCGCTGCAGGGCGGCGATGAGGCCTCTCTGCTGGGCCTGAGTCAGGTTCAGGCTGCTGATGCTGAGCAGCGCCTGGTTTTGGAGTTTTACCTGCTGCTGGAGTTCTCTCTGCAGTCTGGCTGTGTCATCCTGCAGACCCTCCACGATGCTGCCGTACGACTGCAGGGTGCCATTTACAAAGCGCAAGGTGGCTGTGTTGCTGCTGAGCAGTCCCTGAATGGAACCCTGGCTGCTCTGGATGTCTGAGCCGATGTTTTGCAGCTGATTCAGCTTAACTTGATCGCTGTGGATGCGTTCTTCCACCGCAGACAGCTGCCTCTGCAGAGACCAGATGTTGTTCTTAAAAGCCTGGATCTCTGTGGTGGTATTCTCTGACTTCTCCCCCGCTTGATCATCTGTAGATGTGGATTCATGCAATAAATTATAAATATGTTTCAGCATTTCACTGTAGCTTTTACTTTCATTTGAACCAAGATACATACCGAGCTTTTTCAAATCAGTCTCAACAGCAATTATCTTTCCTCCATAGTTTGCGATACCTTCAGACACACTGTCGACTCTTTGCACCACTGTGAAGAAAACAGGGCAGGTAGGACAAAGGTTAGTGTTAAAGCTCATCACAGGCTCTTTATTAACAGAACAAATAGGGATGACAGAATTGCCTGCAACCATAGACATGATATATAAAGGGGATCACAGGGGGAACCAATGAAGGCACAGACAGATACTATAAGGGATGCGTCTACATGTCTTGTAGGCATGTAATAACATAATGTAATCTCTTGGGTTAGGCCAGATTTAGTCCCTGACAGAGGTAAAGAAATGTATAAAAAGGGGGATTTGGAGTTGTGGTGCAATTACATTTAGGAGAGAGACAGAAAAGATAGAGTCAGAACCACTGATTCAGCAGAGATGTAGTGGGTGGTCAATGACAGAGGCTGAGGGTTGAGGTGCAGGGGAGGACATTGGCGAGGGCCCTCGGGGACAGGAAGTGATCTAGGGGGGGTCTTCGGAAAACAGGCGGATCAAAGGCGACCCAGCGGAGACAGACACTGTGGCAGGGAGGCTCTTCACGCCCCCACAGGCGACACCAGCGTTCATTTCCTCTGGAATGTGTCTGGGATTCCAGGGAAGCAGCCCACTTCTACCACCAGCCTCGCCAGGGGGACACGTCCTGTAACTGGGCTGCTCTGCTGGGAAGCTGCATCCCGGCTGTTTACTCCAGCAGTTAAGACAACAGTTAAACCTAAACGTTTTCACTGCTCACCAGGAAGGCAAGAGGAGCTGTTGTAAACCGATCCATTCCCCAAATGAGGACATGGGTAAAGCCTTTTATTTGTGGTCCCAAGAGCTCTAATGTTGGCCTGAAATGCATCTTTGTTTAGTTTTTTAAATACGCTTATTTGCTTTCCTGCTGAGAGTGAAATTAAGTTAGTACTGTGGGCATAATATGAAGCTACAGCCAACAGCCCATTAGCTTAGCTTAGCACAAAAGGAAGTTCCAGCCCCTAATTTGACACATTACAGCCTGTAAAACTGTGAACTGTCACTTTCACTCTTTGATTTTGCACGGAATAAACATGTAACATGTTAATTAGTGAGTTCTAGAAGTGGGGGTAAATGCTAAGCTAAGCTAACCATCTCCTGATTGTAGCTTCATTTTAAGGGCCCTGACATGAGTGGCTTTTTCATCTAACTCTACAAGAAAACAGATGAGCCTATTTCAAAAGCAAAAGAAGACGATTCTTTAGACAACATAAGAAAGTCTTTTGCTGTTATGGAACAATTGCGTCCTGAGTAATTGATGCTGAGATGGCTGGTGAACTTCAAATTGGAAAATGAATATTTAACCGATGTGGTCAAAGCTGTTTCTTGTTTCCTTTCTTTATCCTCTTAAACATGCTAGAAACCCGCCTAAAGTTGTCTCATGGAACAAATAAACAGATATGAAACACTTAGAAACAATAAAAAATATCCTCGTGTTACCACATTATTTTTTAGTTATGCAGGAAAATGGTCAGTTTGATAGAAAATGTTCCCCACAGAACCTAAACGGGACACATTTCCAGACACAGGATGTTCAGTCCAGCACTACAGAGCACAAGAAACACTTTGACATTCGCTCAGACCAACCGCAATCTGCACCTCTGACTCATTGTTTCATTCACAAACAGACGTTCACTAACCTGGGAAGTGACACTAACACAAGCAGAAACTTCTGGGCCTTTTCCACATGTTCTGCTCATGTACTGGCCTCCTGAGAGGATCATTGCATCACACTGCGGTAAAATTAACCATAAAACACACATGCAAAGAGTTGAGATTGCAACAGGGCTGCAGAGGAAAGCATTACTCTGCCTTATAGGTCCAAATGTTGTCGAAATGAGCTGTTTTGTACCCAGTTTGAACTCCGTCCAGGTTTCGTGTGGGTGGTTCCTGAAACTGTGTGTCGACTCTATCCGGGCTGTCTTGTAAAATCAAACTTTCTTATACAACATGCGAAGCTAGTGACCTATAAACTCCATTCTCTGGTTATTTTATTATTTCTAGGAAGCACAAGCCAAGAATCTCACGGTTTAACGTACAGCTCAGTGGTTTTTGCAAAAATATGACGTGTTTTATCACCAACATCAAGTTTTATTTACTGAGCGCTGTGTTACTCCATGTCCTCGACGACTACGTGCCAACTAACAGCAAGTCACTGCTCCCCTGACTGTCAGATATTTAGCAGTCATCAGGAAAATGTCTTAGTTGTACTGAACGGCATCAGTGGTGAAAACTAAATCTTTTAATTTTAAGATTTGACATAAACAAGTTACAATGACGCAGGAACAGCTGCTTCCCCACTGATACAGTTTAGAAGGAGTTAACTTTAGATACGTATTTACTTTTTTCATTAATACCAATAAAAGATGTGGGACTGTGTTGAGTCACTAAATCTACCACAACATTAGATGATTTTCCACTGCAGGAACTTGGGGCAGGTGTGAGGTGGCACCAACGTTTACAGTAATGGCCCCATAATCGGCCCTTTCAGTCTTTCTGGTTCCATTGCAGTGTAGGATCCAACAAATCCAACCACAGTTTGAACTGTGCCAAAACAACAACAAATAGCATTTACTGGACATAACCCCAGATCTATGAGCACATAGAAAACAAAAGAATAGAGGGGTTGTTATGTTAGCATGAGGAGATGCCTGCTACTTGACAAATGGCACTTGTTGTCCTCTCTGAGTTTAACCAATCAGCATCAAGACCCTACAGCAGTTTTTCAAGGGCCTTAGAACTACCTACCCTGGAGTAGGTACTATTTTATCCCGGAAAATGGCCATTAAAGGGGTTCATGCCACCCTTAAGCGAAGCCAAGCAAGTTCCTGGAGTGGAAATTAGCTAGCATGGAGGTAACAACAGCTGTCTACATTTCTGTCAATCAACTAACATCCAAACAGATACAGGGCTTATGTCTTGCATCACACCACTTGCTCACACAGCTTTGTCTGGTGTCCATTAGTCTGACTCCCTTAGATGTACACTGTGGGTATCAACCTGCTATTGGCCGCACATTTCACGCGGCTTTCTCCTACCGATCTGTTATCTATATGCTACCATTATTTAAAAAATCCATATCACTACAGGAAACGACAATAACCACCCCTAGGCTAACAACCAACCACACTGAAAGTTCGAAGTTTTACCAAGAATTTGAATCATGCAGTAATGCAGCCCTGCTAGTTTTTTGTGTCTGCGTATTATCTATTTCAGTGTCAGTGCTCACCTCCTGGCTTGCAAATATTCCACCAAAACCAAATACTATTTTGGGGGAACACCGGTGCCTTCGCTTAGCTCCGCCCAAGACGATTATTGATTTGAAGAAACACAAACAAGCCAGAGGGTTTTTTTCCCACTATAGCAGAATGACAGTGAGGTGCAGCCAGACTATTCTGTGCTGCAACATAAGGTGTTGGTAATTCTGAATAATAAACAGACTATGCCCCCTAGTGTTCATTGCAAGGAAACTTCACTGCAGCCATGACAGAGGCGGCAATGTTATCACTATTTTTACTGTCCACTTTTATAGATTATGTGCATGTAGCAATAGCAAGAAACCAGTGAGGAGGTTGGTCGGCCTGGTGTGCAGCCAAGATGTATGAACCACTATGCGTGCACGTTACACAGCCATCATGTCAACGCATTTCTTTTTAAATATACATTTACACACTTTTACTGTCAACATAATTTTGCAACCAAACAGAATGTTAGCTAATTAGTTTTTCCAACTTCGAGGCAACAATGCACCGAAAATCCAACACAAAAGTTAAAATTTTACAACGTACTCAAGGATTTGAGACTGGAACGAAAATGGAAAGAGGAGTTTCCAAACACTTTGGAGATCCTGGAGGTTCCCATAGGAATAATTGGACTTTGGGTTGATTTGCATACATATATATACAAAGCTTCATGAAAATGAGGCGTTGCTTGTGTACTAAAATCTGTCAAATGTTGCTATAGTTTTGCAGCATTAGCCAACATATGCTACTGCCAGATCACGTATTAGCAGCAGCAAAACCCCCTAATGTATTAAATTGAGCAACTCTGCTCATGAATTCAAGGAATGAAGAGTGCACTGGGTCTTATTTCCAAAGTTGCATAGTGTCACTTTGGCAACAACTGCTTTTCTGAGACTGTACTAAAATATTTCAATTTGATAATTATGTTTTACTGCTTTAGTGTTTTGTGCCTATGAAGAAAGACATTCAGAAACAGAGGTTAGGCCTTCTGGTCCATTTTCTTATTGTCTTTGAGGAATACTAATGGGACTTAAATCCTCCAAGCCCTGGGAATGACCTCATACTGCTTTTGGTTGTGTCAATCACGATAAAAAAAGCTGCAGGAGAGAAGACAGAGGTCACTAAATCCCAGCTACACTTCTGAGGTTGAGCTGCATCAAAACAAAGGAGCCACACTGAGGACGTTTCTGTGGGTCAGTGATGGAGGACAGAGAGAAGCACACATGTTAAGTGCATAGAGCTCTCTGGGTCTCACTACATAACCATCTGGAGCTGGGAGTGTGTTTAGGCTGAGCTGTGGTTCCCTTGACGGAGCAGCGCTTCAGTGCCAGTAAAAACCCAATTTCAGTGGGTTCTGCTGGAGTTGCACTGAGTTCACTCGCTGCTCATCTGGGATCAATTAGGCCTGCATGAAAACACGCAGCGTGGAACAAGGAGGGCCGACCGAGCTCAGAGCGAACGGGGACATCATTGTTCATGCACCCGAGACACGCAGATAACCCCCGAACATGTTAACTTCACGCCATTTGCACCAATTGAAAGCAAGGAGGGGACGTAACGCGGGCACATGTGGGAATGTTTAACACAATTATGGCAGGAACATTCGGAGTTCAATCCTCCGAAAGACGGCGGGACCGTTTCCCCAACTGGAAAAAATGAGAAAAAGCCAACCAGGAAGTTCAGCTCCACAAAGCCTGAAGAACTTCTCTGGAGGTGTGAGCTTTGGGGGTGTTGGTAAAATAAACTGTGAGGAGGTTGAGGGGTGGAGACAGACGGAACATGAGATTTAAAGGGTCTGTTCACCTAAATTAGAAAGAAACATACTTTATATTCTCAGTGAATTCTGATCATGCAGATAGATTTAGGTGTAACAGAGATTTGTCTCCACTCTAGATTTGAGGTGTTCATTGTAAATAAAAGTGCATTTAATAAACTCGACAGCAGTTTATGTGACTTATTTAGTTCTACAGAAGAAATAGCCCTTAAAAAAACATTCACAAGGAGGTCATAAGAAAGCAAGAAGACATTTTTTTGGGATGTGCTTTAAATCTTTTTAATACTCTGTGCACTGGGACATCAGAATACCTCGAAACTTGGGCAGTTAAAGTCACTTGCATTGACAGAATAGTTCAGAAAATTCAGAATTAAACTTCACTTTCTTGCACAGAGTTGAGAAGAGATGAGAAGATTGATAAATATGAAGCTACAGCCAGCAGTTGATTAGCTTAGCTTAGCACAAAGACTGGAAACGGTGTTTATCCAAAAAGTACAACAACCCATAGTGTATATATTGAAACATTTTCAGGGGTTATGTGCCGGACTGTTTCTTGGCTGGGTGCAGTGACTTATTGGAGTCTAATCAGCAAGAGCAAGCAACCAGTGGAGATTAAAGTAAAATGTGAATTTAAAATTTAAAATGTTTTATTAATTCAAAACATACAGTATAAGCTAACTACAACAGAATGGATGTACTGATCATGTCTGTCTCATCTGTGTACATGGCTGATGTAACTTCATAATACCCCAGAGATGAATGCAAATTCATGCTTGCACAAATGCTCAGTTCACTAGGATATTTCATGTCGAATCCTGTCTGAACACACAGTAAGAGGTACTGATTCGTCTTTATGATGGGCAAACTAATAGACACAAGAATGGTGTCTATCTTTTCATCTAACTCTGCAAGACCCAAAATGTAAAACTCTTCAATTAAGTGGACTTTCTTGTAATTTGGGTGAACTGACCCTTTATGTGCATCTATGAAACTGCAGATTTTTTTCTTGTAGGTGTGGCAGACCTGTTGTAACATTTTCCATTACTGCTCTATTGGATTTAAATAATGAGAATGTCATACTTGGGCACGCTGGAGGCCACTCAAGAGACCAAGAACTCATGTTTTACACAATCACAGGAGGTCTCAGTGATGCACTCATTGTGCTGCAATGCTCTTGGCAGCACGAGGAGAAACCTAATAACATGTTTGGATGCCTGTTCTGTCAGTGAATCATTTTAGGAAACGAAATGCATCACTGTAGAAGTGTTAGAATTGTACCCATTAGGTCACAGTGACAGAAGAGTAGGGTGTAAAGTGGGGAAAGTAACCTTGTCTTACCTTTATATCCAAGTATAGCGACAGCAATGGTGAGGAGAGTACAGAGCACATAGAGCAGAGCTATGGAGGTCTTCAGCGCCCATTCATTCTTACACTTGGTGCACTGGGTGCCCTCCTGGATGCCTGCATGAAAACAATGAAGAACACCACATGAGTCGACACATTTTGCTGCATTTTTCTGGAGCAGAAACATCTAAAATGGACATGTGGGTAGAGTTTGGTGTTAGTTAGGGACTCTGTGAGTCCAGGCGTCCCACATCTGGACAAACAGCCCCGGAGTCGACATTAAAAGAGCCCAGCGGTTCCCCGAGGGCCCGGGTGGTGAAGGGGCAGGGGACACAAAAACAATCCCCCCCACTGACTTGTTTACCCTCAGCGACATGCTTATTTTCCTGAACTCAGTCTTCACTCGGCAAACTGTCTCTTTTTCAGTCGCAGTGAGCCGAGAGTAAATCAGAGTTAGTGTACTTTTGTGGGCCGCAGTCAATCTGCGTCTTTCAGTCAACGTGCCGCAGTGCCAGGACTGTGGAGTCGAGCTGAAGGCCCTCAGCTCACGAGGACACTTGTGGAATATTTCTTTCCGAGGATATTTTTCATGACAGATGAGTGGCGAGATCCACAGTGCTGACGGGAACACAGCTGTGTTTCATTTTCAGTGCAGGAAGTGTGTGTCTGTGCGTGTGGAGGGAAGGTTGTGTGTGTTGTGTGGTGGGGTCTGGTTTTCATGCACCTGGAATGAAACTCATTTCACCTTAAATATGAAGGAATCTCTGCCTCACAAGTCATAGTCAGATTGGCAGCAGCCACTGAGTTACCAACAACCTGCAAGAAACACTTAGTGCCACAGATTTCACCACACATCTAGTTCAAATGTGTTTTACATGCTGAGGTAATGCCTAAATGAATTAAAAATGCAGCGCTGATTGGCTCGTCAGGGTCTCCGTGGGAGTTCAGATGCCAAACATAAGAACATGTCTTGTTCTTGTGGGTGTGACGGGATTGTTAATGATCGCTGAGAGTTTAAACATTCAGTCCAGCTGGACGGGTGGCCAAGCATCCGGCCAACCTGAGAGAACGTGACATTTACCGTAAAAAGCACAGGCAAGTTAAAAAAAAAACTGAGAAGAAAAAGGGTTTTAAGTGTAATTATTCCATGTGTTTGAGGCTTTGCCAAAACAAATGACACCACTGTTTCACAGGCCAACTCACTTTACTTCATCTACCTCGAGCTGTACTCAGAAAGGTCCCAGAAAAAATAGTGAATCAAACCTGATATCTAAACTGTTTCAAGCATGAAATCTTCAGCAGAGGTGGACTGACCACTCAGCCAGGTTGATATACTGATTCTTGCTTATTACAGAGCGTATACACCAGTCAGCCACAACATTATGACCACTGACAGGTGAAGTGAATAACATTGATCATATTGGTACTATGTGGTGTTCTGCTGGAAAACCTTGGATTTTAACATCTGTGTTGATGAGACTTAGACACCCAAATAAACATTGTCACAGAACAAGCACACTCCCTCATGCAAATGGAAATCCCAAATGTCACTGGCCTTCCCCTCGCAGGAAAATGCACCCCACCACATGGCAAAAACATCAAACAATCAGGAACATCTTGAGGAACATGACAATGGCCCAAGATGTTGATTTGACCTCCAAACTTCCTAGACCCCATTCTGATCAAGCATCAACAGGATGCAGTGGAACAAGTTTGATTGACAGAGGCCCCACTGCACAAGCCAGAGTACCCAAAGGATTCACTGCCAATGTCCTGGTGCCAGACCCCATAGGACACCCTGAGAGGTCCTCTTGTCCATGCCCAGTGGTTCAGAGCATTTTTGACCACATAAGGGGGACCAACACAATATTAGGCAGGTGGTCATAATGTTATGCCTGATCGGCGTACATCCACACAGTCATTTCACATTTTCCACATAAATAACAGGTACAATTCTCCTCTATTTCCTCCTCCACTCTGATTTTCAGAGTTGGTGCTCATGTTTGTTTATATCTGTTTCAATCTCAGAAATCAAAATTTATGC
>OMNN01028639.1:0-19180 GCA_900302755.1 Chromis chromis | reverse complement strand
CCGTTTCTTTGTCCCAGTTAGGAGACGAGCTGCCGCATTCTGGACAAGCTGCAGGCGGTTGAGCTCAGACTGGTGAACGCCGACATACAGGGAGTTACAATAATCTAGGCGAGATGTGATGAAAGAATTAATAACTTTTTCGAGGTCTTTATGGCTCAGATACGGCTTTACTTTAGCTAGAAGCCTCAGCTGGAAAAAGCTAGCCTTGACCACTGAGCTGACCTGCCACTGCCATTTTTGTGTCTTTTTTCCATCTTTTTGTCATATTTGTGTGTTTTTGTGTCATTTTTTGTGTAATTTATGCATCTTTTAGTGTCATTTTGTGTCTTTTTCCCCATCTTTTTGTTGTTTTTGTGCATTTTTGTGTCATTTTAGTGACTTTTTTCCCATATTTTTTGTCATTTTTGCATCTTTTAGTGTCATCTTAGTGACTTTTTCCCCACATTTTTGAAGTTTTTGTGTGTTTTTATGTCATTTTAGTGTTTTGTGTCATTTCTGCATATTTCTTTCTTTCTTTCTTTCTATTTTCTTTCTTATTTTTGCACAATGGCCCAAGATGTTGATTTGACCTCCAAACTTCCTTGAGCCCATTCTGATCAAGCATCAACAGGATGCAGTGGAACCAGTTGGATTGACAGAGGCCCCACTGCACAAGCCAGAGTACCCAAAGGATCCACTGCCCTGGTCCTGGTTCCAGACCCCATAGGACACCCTGAGAGGTCCTCTTGTCCATGCCCAATGGTTCAGAGCCTTTTGGACCACATAAGGGGGACCAACACAGTATTAGGCAGGTGGTCATAATGTTACGCTTTATCGGTGTATACAAATTGCTTCATGTTGGTCCGGTTTGAAATCCAGCAGCAGACAATCTACAAGTGGGTTTAGTCTGTACTCCTGTTGGAGACCATCTGTCAGTTACCTATCATGACCTTGCCTGGTTGCACATCCATTACGCTTCCAGTGTTGGGAAGCCGTGTTATTCCTTGCATCCAAAAGCGCTGCTGTGGACACGTACCATTAGTTTTATTTTATTTTTCGGCTTAAACATGAACCATTTGTTTGAACCTGCTGCATTCCCATTAATATGTCTAGTGTGGCTCTAAATGTCTAACCTTGCAGCTTTTATGAGCTGAGTGGAGTCAGCCAAGAAAGAAGTGAAACATAGTCTTTTATAGAGCAGACAGGTTTGAAGGTTAGTGGGGTATTCTTAGCTGATATCCAGAACAGTTTGTTTGGAGACGCCAAACAGACTCTTTATTGAACTTTCATTTTCTAAGAGAGCTGACAGAATTCATTTCTGTGGTGCACGAAGCAGTGAAAGCCAACAGTGCTTGACGATTTATGCAAGAAAGGTTGTCATTATGGACATACAAAGGCATGCACAGACACATGAGCGCTCTGTATCAAGAGTTTCTAACACACCTCTATTTTGGAAGTTCCATGGAAACTGTGTCTAGCGAGAAATTAGCAAGAGCTCCCTGCAGCTTCCCAAAGAAAACTGATTTTTACCTGAATCATTTTAAATCTACGTTTATTTTGACTGAAGGAAAGAAATGAGTCACCTGGAACAAACATTTTTCTAACTGCATCCTCTTTTACTGAATGTATACAGACCTGAGTGTTCGGCCTTTCCTACTACTTGATGTTGGGGAGGTGAAACAGCATCTCTAGGATGTTTATCAGAGCTGCAGGTTTATTAGTTGTAGTTCCACAGCTGGAGATTTTCCCAGTCTTCCATCAACAGTTTTTACCCTTTGCAGCAAGTTTTCTTCCTCAGTTGGCAGCGCTTGGAGTCTGGAGCATCAGTCTTCTAGGGAGATGATGTCTTTCAGGACGTCCTGTTGTCTTTCTGCCTCCATTGCTGCAGTAAAAGTCACACATGGGAATAAACCGACGCGTACAGATGAACATGTCAGTGATTCGGTCTGCCAGGAAGCATCCCGATGGAGATCCCGAGTACAGTTAGAAAAATGTCTCAACCAGGCGGCTAATTTCTGTGTTTAACTTTGTTCAGACTAAAAACAAACATTTCAAATGATTCATATAAAAATCTGCTTTCTTTGGAAAGCTGCAGGGAGCTCATGCTAACGCAGTTTCTCCGAAGTTCTTCCACTGAGGTGAAGAGTGCAAAGTTAACATAACTCATAGCCACAATAATGGGAACTACACCATGTTGGGATAATTCTCTTTATAGTTTTGGTTTTACGTGGTTAAGTTTAGGAGAAGATGCTTTGGTTTAAAACACAACCAAAGAGTTTTTGTTTTCTACATTACTATGGTGACGAGTTCTGCCCCATCTTAAGGTGACAACACCAGCGGAGACTTTACATGCCCTCATGCACACATATGCTAGAGATAATTTAAATTTAACTACAGATAGTAAAAGGTTAGTTGCGAAATGAGCTGTGGGATCAGTTTTTTGGTGGAGGACAGGCTCATTTTAATTGGGCACTAATTGGATTTTTATACAATTAAGAGCTGAATGTTTTATGCTTGTATATATATTTATAAACAAAATCAAAGAAGTTCTGATAAATTTGAGTACTTAAACTTGAGACCAGTGCCTCCTAACTTTTGAAAAAAAAAAGAAGCATGCAGTTAAATCACAGACTAATTTATATCCATCCATCCATTATCTGTACGCCGCTTAATCCTCTGCAGGGTCGCGGGGGGGCTGGAGTCTATCCCAGCCGACTTAGGGCGAAGGCAGGGGACACCCTGGACAGGTCACCAGTCCATCACAGGGCCACACAGAGACAGACAACCAAGCACACTCTCATTCACACCTACAGACAATTTAGGATAGTCAATTGACCTCAGTATGTTTTTGGACTGTGGGAGGAAGCTGGAGAACCTGGTGAAAACCCACGCTGCACAGGGAGAACATGCAAACTCCACACAGAAAGATCCCAGGCGTCCTAACCGGGACGCGAACCGGGGATCTTCTAGGTGTGAGGCGACGATGCTAACCACTGAGCCACCGTGCAGCCCTAAAAGTCAACTTAAAGTTTCCAAGTATTTGCTTTACCCAAACATACAACATGATTTTGCCACTAGATTTGCCATTTTTTCCTTTTCTTTACTCGGTAACAAGAAGAAACAGTAGTTGAGCAGTAGCTGACATTTTTAAAAAAATGTAGATGTAGATGCAATACCCTAAAAGCTAAAAGCAGAAATTAAAAGGGACAAAGTGGAATTTCACGTTGATAGAATCCACAAAAGTAAACCGCCATCACCGAAGTGAAAAGACAAATGAGATTCATTCGAAACATCATTTTTTCTTACACTACAGCTCAAATACACTTCAGATGTACACAGTCTTTATCATATCTAGATTTTCTTTTATCGTAGTTGTTTCCTACAAGGTTTCATTTGTATCCAGCTGCTTTAATGTGAATTTCACTGGCGAGGGATCCATCAAGTTTAGTTTATCTGTTCTTTTACCATGTGCAGCATACAACAGCCTCTAACCTTAGACCTGTAAAACTCAGCAGAAATGACTAAATTTGGGAGAGATTTCTTAAAAACAGTAGAAAGCGCAGACTGATTCTTAGAATGTGTTTTTCTACTTTAGCTTCTTGCTGTCAAAAGACACACAGTAGAAGGCCTCTCCAGCACAAGGACAAAGCCTTCCTCTCAGTCTGTGTTTATTGTAAACTAAAACCAAAGACTCCACAGTAACACTGGCAGTTATGAAGATGACGACGCACTATCCAGGCACGTATGAAAGACGAGCCGAGAAGTTGCTCCCAGAGTCTGATTGCAGCATTGTTGCTTCACTGTAATTAAACGATCTCCTTGTCCTGAGAATGTTATTAAATTAGTTGCCCTGCGTCTCACCCTGTTCCCTGAAGCCTGGCGTAGCTAAGAAGGTTGCCAAGTAGCATATCAGTACGTTAAAAACAGCCAAGTGTGCTCTTCTTTCTGGCTGTCTTGCAGTTTTCTGTCACCCTGAGACTGAACTGAACATTTTGGTGTCTGCGATAGATGGTTTAAAATCTTGTTTCATGTGAGGAGACTTTAAATATGGTAATACAGTCTATAACACAGAGCGAGGGTGGCTTATCTTGCATAAAGACAAACCATCAACTGTCATTTTCCGCAGCAAAGCTAATCAACTCTCCTGAGCTCCAAAAAAACGTGCTTAAGCTGCTCCCAAGAGCCTCCCTCTTCTTTCTGCTGCTGCCCCTCACCTCCTCCTCCCCTGGCTTGTTGTTCCTGTTTGGCCAGCCAGGGAGCATATGCTGTGACAACACGCCCCGGCTTTATTTACACACCATAATGCAATTATATTTCATAAGAGTGTACAACAGTAGCTCATTAGCAGCTTCTGGTGTTGGGTGGGCAGGGTAGGGCGCGTGCCGCTCCGCCATCAGCTCCCTCAGGTATAAGAGCTGATGCTGACTGAGTTAAAGGGGCCCCCGGGGGCAAAACCAGCACACAACTACACAAAAGGCAGGAGTGTGCGTGGCGGTGGACGTACAAATGCAGACCACAGACGCAAGCATAAACACGCACACAAGTGAGAGGTAGCGTCCCTAAAGAAACCGCAGGACACGCGTCTGGTCGAGCCTCGGGCCTGGGAAGCTCCACACAAATAATCAGGAGCATCTCTCCGTCCATTTATCCGCCTCTCCAGCTCCGCTCGGCTAACCGCAGAAAGCAAACAGATGACGAGTGCAGAGGGGGGAAGAGGTGCACCTGACAGCCACACAACTGTATGCTAAGACCCCTGAAGGAGGTAAATAATAATGTCAGCCCACACAGGCACATGAAACACACTGTCCCTCCAACTCCCCCACATCCACACCCAGTTCACCAGATCCTACTTTCATCTCCCTTTTCTTTGCACAAAGGCACAAAATCACAGAGAAACCATTCCCACTAGCATTGTCCTGTCTCTGGTGGCAACTGGTGTTTTTGTTGTGTTTGCAGTTTCTGTCATGCACATTACTAAGTCACTGCCTCGTAAGACTCAACTGAAAACTGTAAACAAGTAAACAAAATGATCTTAATTTAAGGAGTTTTTATGGTAGGATCTTGGTGCTCTCCACTTGAAGAGTTAGGGAACAAAAATGCAGATGGAAAACAGAAACCTTACCAACAGAAACAACTTCCTAAGTAGAAAGAGAACTCGGTTGACTCCAGCACAGCAAGCTGCCACCAGAAACTGTTGATGAGGAGCAGCATCTGTGATGTAGATGCTAAAACCCAAATGAATTCATGAGAATGTTAATGTAGTGTCAGATTCAAATTGCTACAAGCAGCTGATGACTAATTGTGAACTTGTTCATTACTAATTTAATGATATTTAAACATTTGGGGTAACCTATGTATGCTGGAGTAAATATTTGGGTCATAAAACTATTTTTTCATATATATATTTAGGAGAATTGCCCAAGAGCAGAATGACTGTAGAATAACTGGTGAAATAATACATATACATGTCATTATTAATTTCTACTGTTCTATTCTTTTTTTTTTTTTTCAAGATTTATTTTTGGCCTTTTATGCCTTTATTAGATAGTGACAGATAGACAGTGGATAGATTTGGAAACGGGAGAGAGTGGGGAAGGACATGCGGTAAACGCCCGAGCTCGGAGTCGAACCCAGGACAGCCGCTACGCCTTAGCACTTGGGTCACGCGACATATCCGTTAGGCTATCATTGCGCCCATCTACTGTTCTATTCTAGCCTTATATTTTAGCTTATTTATTTTATTTCAGTATTGTATTGCAGTTATATCGTATTGTTTTTCTATGTATTAGGCACTGCCTTTCATATGTTATGTCATTTTGTTTTTTCCTGAGCAATATCTAGCACAAAAATTTCCTTTGGGATAAATAAAGTTTTATCTTATCTTTTCTGATGTTATATATACTCGAAAATTCCAATTTTCTTTTAACTTGTTTATCTGTCAGTGTATGTGGACTTAAGCTAATCAGTACTGCATTCACACATAACAAACAAAGTGTGTCACTGTGATTAAACTGCACTTGTTTTACATTCATTTCAAGTTATCCTTTAAGAAACTCAAGTTGCCATTGTCCAGGTCCAGCAGCTGCTCCCGGTTCTCATATTTATGAACACCTCGACTGTAGCACAACACAGTGTGTTAGCTCAGCAGACACCATGGAAACCACTGAGCTTTGCCAGTGAAAATTAATATAAGTAGGAAACAGGTGGATAATAATGGCTATTGTTGTTTAAACTACAGAGGCGTGTGCATACAGTTTGGTTAGTGGACTACAGTGATATAATTAAGAAGACCAGGTTTAGGGGACTCTTTTGTTGTCGTGTGTTTAACTTAAGTGACAAATCATGTGAGCGAGCCGGGTCACCCAATACCTCCCACTGCCCCGGGCTCACTGCTCTGTAAACAACAAGCAGCCAGGACCACACTGTGTTACTATAGACTGTATTACAACATTGGTGCCATCCTCACAGACAATTATTGTTTTCCTGTATGCGTGACATTGTGTATGTGTGTGTGTGTGTTTGCCCCCCTCTCCACAGACAATAATTGTTTTCAAGTGAATATGTATGTTTGCTTAGGTTGTGTGTATGTTTGTGCATAGGTCTGTGTACATGAATTGCCTCAAGTCTTTTTGTTCCCTTGAATGTGAGCTTGTGTGCGACGCCAGCATGAGGCAGTTAAACAGAACAATAACTGTGTGTATGGAAGGTGACATTAACAGGGACTGGCTTCACTGTAATTAGGATATTTAATTCTTCTGAAATGGCTGCATGCCTGTTGCACCCACACTACACATGTTTCACCAAAACCACAAACTAATTGAGTCATTATTGTGACGTGAGACTGAATAAAAATAATAACAAAGCCGGCAGCACAATGGCACAATCACAGAGCTGCTCAGCTTTACACTGATAACAATGGAATATTAATTTGAGTAATCTGCATAATGTGAATGTAAGGCTGATTTAACTGGTGTCCTCACCTCCTTCTCCTCCTCCTGCTCCTTCCTCATCTGTTCCAGGCGAACCTGTTCGGCTTCTTCTCTCTCTTGAGCTTCTCTCTGAAAATGAAGGAAATTCATTTAATGGAATGGGACAGCAGAACTAAAACACCAAGTTTAATCTCACACTGCGTCACTTTGCTTTAAAGAGTTAGCAAGTATGTGTCATTAGTGATCCATACAACTTGTTTTTCAAGGAAATGAAGACTCTAAATCTACACTCATAATGATATAACCTAAGAAATCCTAACCTGGGTGACTGAGAATCTACACAGGCAACATGACTTAAGTGCTGCTAAAATGAACTGATTTCTAGGTGCACCTTTTGTATTTTATCTCCATGTATTTGGCATTTTATGGCATTAAACCCAAAAAAAATAGAACAACATGGCGACAATTTGTATGTAGGTGAACCAAAAAAATTAAAAAATGAAGTGTTTTCTTGTTAAAAATAAGAGAAATCAAAACACAGTAAGAATGTTGCTCAGCTTTAACTTTCTATTCAACCTAAAACGTACGTCCTGCCACCAGATACCTTTAGCTATTAGTTAGTTATTACAGTTTTTAAATGCAGTTACTAGAAAGTGACAAAAAGACAGAAATACCTACTATACAAGCCGAGATTGACAGTATTTCTGATATCTTTAAGATGGAAAGAACTTTTATTACCAAAGTGCAACAGGACAGGTTTTGGAAATAGAATAACATTACAATTATACAAATTTGTTTCATGTGACTTTTTTATCTCTTTGGTAGACTGATTTGAGCATTAGGAAGACACACCCTAATCTTTATGCTCTATTAAGTTTGGGTTTTTTCTGTTCTTTTATCCTTTTTTCCTTCTTTTATCATTTTATTAGTATTTTTATTTATTACAATGGTCCTTATATGTAGAGTTTAAACTAGATTCAGTTGTATTGACATCACACAGAGCACTAAGACAACAAAATGCAGTTTAGCATCCAAACAGAAGTGACAAAAGCAGCAGTAAAGTGCATTATTGACAGGCTGTGATAGTATAAACACAGCGCTATGAACAATAATATACAGATGTGGTCACAATATAGAAAATAGATTATGTAAATGTACAGGTAGAGGTAACTAGTGAGCAACATAAACAGTATTGATGCTATGACATATATGCACCATACACACAGCATGGACCATAAAAACATCATAAACAGTGAACATGGGATGAGATGGGAAGTTACTCAAATCTCTTGATGTTTCAGGGTTTTAGTTTTGCTCTAGGTGTAGTAAAAGATGCTACAACACAACAACTACTGGAAGAAACACCACATGTTGAAAGTACCTTCTTACGGTCGGCCTCTAAAGACACGCGGTAGGCCTCGTCCTGTTCTCTCTTCACCATCTCTCTTGCCTCGCGCTCGTCCTGCGTGGAGGGGAGGAAGAAAGAGAGAAGAAAGTCGGGCCCATTAACTAACAACACAATAAAGGATACAACAAGGACAAAAACATCTAAGCTGAGGTGCTGGGTGTGGAAGCCAGAGAGAAGCTAGCAAAAGAAAATGCAGCATGTCAAGTGTGGTTACGTACAAACACCAGGTATGAAAGAGTTGCACCAGAGGGGAATTCATTGTGACCGGGCCGTCATTTGCCAGACCCTGAGCCTCTTTTATGTTTCCTCATCTCAGTTTCACCCTCCCTTTCTCTTTTATTCACTCTGTCTTCTCTCTTCCTGTTTGTACAGAGGGAAGGGGACAGGCGGCCTTTCTCTTCCTACCTGCTGTGGCTACAAAGTGTTCTACAAAGACTGGGACTAAATACGAGTGTCTATTGTGTTAACGCTGCACAGCCATTAGTTTTGTATTTTCTGAAGGCCCACGCTGTGTGCCGGGCCGGATACGGCAAAGTAAGCTCATTGTGACGATCTGAGGGCTACTGTGCAAGATGGCAATGGCTAAGCAAAACGACAGTGTGTATTGTTGCATTGAATTGGAAAATGTAAAGATACATTTGTGCTTTTGGCCCGCATAATAGACCAACATTGAAAGGAAACTGTAAAAGAATGGCGGAGACGGACAAAAGCATCAAAAGTGGCTACCTTCAATTGACCGGCCCTGAGTCACGCAAACAAGTCACACAGTAGTTCATGTTTGATACTCTTTTTTATTAAAGATTTTTTTTTAGCATTTGCCTTTATTTAAATTGTGCAACGAAGTGAGCAGGGGGAGGACGTGCAGTAAAGGTCCGGTATTTGTGCTCTCGGCTATTGATTCTCATTTTAAAATGTTTTCAAATGCATTGAATGTCTTAATACAAAGAGGCACGAAACAAAATGTTAATCTGACATATGTTTGCTCAAAAAACATGTGGTTTTAGGGGCCTTAACTTTGGAGGAGAAAAAAAATGATTTTCCACAACTATATTTTGGCTACTGTTCAAGTTGTGACTCAGATCGGGGGCAAATTTAAATGGGGCTTTATTATCCTATTATGCTGTGGTTCTGAACTACACTAGTGCAAAAGGGGTATGGGACAGCTAGGTAAATCAAAAATATTAAGAGTACAGACAGAACTGGATCGGGACAAAACTGCCCCGATCCAATGTTTTTTGTTAAAACCTAAACCCAAAGGGACCAGAAAGTCATGGCCTGCACTTCAATGTCCTACTACAAAGAGGCACAAAACAAAATGCTAATCTGACATATATCTGCTCAAACATCATGTGATTTTAACTTTGGAGGAGGAAAAAAAAGAAACAGATTTTCCTCAACTATATTTTGGCTACTGTTCAGTTGGGGGCAAAAATTAAATGGGACATTCCTATTATCCTATTAGTCTCAAAACATTTTTTTCTTGAGATGGTTCTGTTGAAATAGGAAGCACGGTTTGGAACTGGCAGTGGTTCTGAACTACACTAGTGCAAAAAGGGACCAGAAAGTCACGGCTTCCACTTCAATATCCTATTACAAAGAGGCACAAAACAAAATGCTAATCTGACATATATCTGCTCAAACATCATGTGATTTTAAGGGCCTTAACTTTGGAGGAGAAAAAAAAAAAGAAACAGATTTTCCACAACTATATTTTGGCTACTGTTCAAGTTGGCTATCTGTGCCGTCTTCTAGCGCTGATGATACACTTAGCGTTCAGAAAAGCAAGCTGTCGCACATTTAATGTTTGCTCAAAAATAACAAATAATAGAGCAGTGAATTGCTCTTTTTAATTTGCTGTTTAATATCGGGCTGGACTTTACCAACAATGTTTAATTATTTATTTGCCGTCACAGCCACAAAGGCCTTGCTGCTCTGATATTGGAATATGCATGCTGTTGTTTTTAGTATATAGTAGTTCACTCAAAACACTTCCTCAAAACTGTGCATTGGTTTGGCAGCACCTTTACATGAACTGCATGTGAAACGACCTGAAAATAAACACACTGTGATGCTGACAGACAGCACAAAACCTGCAGCGAGTAGTCATTTGATTACTAACTACTAAAGCTAAAACACAGACGACCATCGGAATGACTGGCGAGTCAGCGAGGTTGGTTAAAGTCACAATGTGGCCGTCCAGCTGCTCCATTTCCAGACAGACACAAAAGTCGGTGTCAAAGTGGAATGTCTGGGGTTGGCTGGGCGTCTATGTTCGTGTCTGAGTTTGCCTTCGAGAAGGTGAGGTGAAAAACAGAAATAAAAAAAGAAGCGAGAGAGAGCAAGGGAGGGAAGGAAGGAAGGGAATTGAAAAGTGCCTGAGAGCAGCATCAAGGTTGAGCTCACAGCAGAGATCAGATCGGTGCTGTCATTTACAGGATGTGCTGAAATCCTGAGGTTAACGGTACTAATAAAGTATAATCACACTCATTTATTATATTTTCATTATCACATAAACTCTCTACACTGTAGTTAATACACTTTAATATCCTCTCAGAACAGCTTTACTGTACTGTCAATATACAATACAGTCAAACAGAACTAGTTTGACTGTATAAATAATACCTAAAAGACGTACTTTCTTATATATTAAGGGTGATATATGATGTAAGGGAGCAAACCAAATCAGTGTGAGTAAGGCTGAATCATAGTTCTTTGGTACCGTGTGAAATGTGTACATAGCGGAAAGCGTCAGAAGAGAAACTGTGTGAAAGCTGGCATCAAAAGTCTGCTCAAATTCTCATTTACTCATTCTTTGATCAGCCAGGTCCTGATTTAAATGTAAATTTTGCCAATTTTTGGAGTGTTTAATTTCAACAGAGTTCTTGTACGGCAGCTTGTGTTTAGACAACATTTAACATTTGAGGACTTTGGCTTATATGTTAATGAAAAACTGGGTTTTCTAGAAAAACATGCACATATTTATCAAAATAAGAAAAGTATCCCATTGGCATCTGTACTCGCACTGGCACTAATATTGGAAAAAAGTCTAATGATACCCAGTGCGTGCCAACAATACAATGCAATGTACATACTCTGAATACTTCTTGTTACATCCTGTCATTGATGATTATTTGAAGAGCGACCAAGAGTGACAAATCCACAAAAGGAGCCAGAGCGTTGTAGAAATAATAACAACACAGAGAATAGCTGTCACTCAGTAGCTCACCTGACGAAGTCTAACCCTCGGGGTTTGTGTTAAGCAAGATTCATTCCTTTACCATGATTTTCATATCTGAGATGCTGTGACTCTCACAACAACATTGTTAGAGAGGCTGTTCGGTTGACTGACTCTTTAACTGTTCAACACCTAATACAGCGTGACATGTGTCACCTAAAGATACAGTAGTTAAAAAAAGAGGCACAGCAGTGTTAGAGAGGTTGACGGGAAAGTCTGGAAATACACCAGACTATGGCAACAGTTATTAACTTCATAACATTTGTATATGTGACGCATAGCAAAGACAAAAATGCAGTTTTATAAATGATAATGAATCTTTGTTTTGCTTAAATACACACTTGTTAGACTGCAAAGAGACTGCACTAATGAGGGATATTGATATGACTGTTAGGGGGGATTACATAGACATACAACTGACAAAAACCTACATGCAGAAAAACATCTAGTCTGTCATTCATTCTCTTGTTTGATGTCACTTGGTAAACATGTCAGGAGGTGGTTAACAGGGTCAGGTGCTCTGACAATGAGACCGTCATACTGTCCCAGATTCCTGTCTACAACATGAAAGGCTAGCACCTCTTTCCCATCAGTGTCTTCTATCCTGTATAGGAGTGGGTCCTCTAATGGTGTTTGTCCACTTTCTAGTGGAGTAAAAGAGGTAGTCGACAGACAGGTAGCAGTGCAGTGTAACCTACAACCTGGGCTGAATGGAGGCAAATCTGAGTCCTGTACCTATTCAAAGACCAAAGGCTACGGTTGGCAGGACAACTAAAGGGGAAAGAAAATGGTTAAATGGTTCTTTGCTCATCATTACATGTACGCCACGGTTTAGCATTGTTTTCTGATTTGTCCCAACATGCTGCAATTTATCTGTTAAGCAGACTGTAAAAGATTTGCTCAACTGCCCCAGTAAGGCCACTGCCTCCGTCTACCAGGTGCTAGTTTTAGGCTGGTTTGGAGTTAGTTCAACATATCCAATAAACAGTTTGCATTTCCACGGGCTAAAGCACCACCATGGAGTCATGTCGTCACATCACTGTGTACGTCTGTTTGAACACTGGTTTTGTTATTGAAACTCCCTCTAGTTTGTTGTGAACTTCTGTAAAGGACCACAGAGCGAGGTGACAGCTTGTTCCTCTGACAGACCACTGCTGGTAGACCAGTAGACGTTGCAAATAGCAGTCGGTCTTTGTGAATTTGCAACGTCATTCATAAACACCAGCTAACGATATTAAAACCTCGTTTTTGACACACTGCTCCTCTGATTACATGTCCATACTGATGCTGTGGTCTTTCTTCTTTTTCTTTGGATTAAGCTGACTAGCTCAGATTTTATTTAAATGGTGTTCACAGAGTCTTAGTTGGTCTTGTTGGTCATAATATTCCCGTTCTGAAGCCCTGATGTAAAGGGTTCTTGGTTCTAGACCCACAAAGCGTTGGAGTTATAGATGTCCTGATCTTAGGATCGGCATCGAGGGCTGATTGCAATTCTTAACTATTTGGTTTAGCACAAACCTAGGCCTGATCCTTAGTTTACATCTGTTGTCACACAAGCATTGTAAAAACAATTTTTAAAGATTTATTTTTGGCCTTTTCATGCCTTTATTATAAGAGAGGACAGGACAGTGGATAGAGTCAGAAACGGGAGAGAGTGGGGAAGGACATGCAGTAAATGCCCGAGGTCGGACTCGAATCTGGCACAGCCGCTACACCTCTGCACGTGGGTCACTTGACATAACCGCTAGGCTATCGGGGCGCCCAAGCATTGTAAATTTAAATACATTTTTAAATAAATACAGCATTATCAATCAGTACTTCATCAATACCAATTAAGGAGACCTGTGCTGAGATTGCACAACAAAGGCAGCTGCTACATATGCCGCCTGGAAATGGGAACGCCATTGAAGTTGATCCAAACTTGATTCTGTTGGTCAGAGGTCATTAAGCTTCACAAAAGATTTTGTCATGGTGGACATATCTTAAACATTAAGAGAGTCCACATGGAGGCACAACTACCTACTATAGCTAATCTACAATACTTGACGTGTCTATTATCTAGAAAACTAGAATCAAGTATTGGCAAATACTAATTATTAAATGATTCACATTGGGGGCAAACTTAAACAGGACATTCCTATTATCCTATTACTGTCGAACCAGTTTTCTTGAGTTGGTTCTTTGGCTGATGAAATGGGAAGCATGGTTTGGAGCGGGCAGTGGTTCTGAACTACACTTGTGCAAAAGGGGTATGGGACAGCTAGGTAAATCAAGAAAATACAAATCAAGATGGTTTGAGTTCTTGCTAGAGGTCTTTAACGGCTCCAACACAAAACTGCTCCAACGCAACGTGCTAATTGTTTTTTTTTGTTTTTAAAAGAAACCTAAACCCAAATGGACCAGAAAGTCATGGCTTCTACTTCAAACAATTACCTTAATATGTGAAGACTGGCCATCTCTGAAAATCTATACTTGAGTTTTTGGATGAGCTATTACTCAAGTTTATTTCTCTCCGCGGGCCACAGTTGCTATTTAGACACAATAGTACAGATAGACGGGCTAATTTTAACAGGAGCAAGTTGTGCACCACTTTCTATGCTGTTGTCAAACTCTGTTACATGGAAACACATTATCATTACCTCTCCCAGCCACTTAAGTCCCCGTTGTGAAGATAAGCACATTCTTGTATTTAAAAGGTTGAAGTTCCTTTAAGCATGAGCAAACCGCAGGTAGTTACTTTAAAAACTAATCTAAAGCACCTGTAAGAATCTGAGCTTGACATCTGTGTTTCCTGCAGCCACAGAATTCCCGATCCCACTCAGGCCTCACCTCATCTTTGATGTCCTCTTGCTGTTGTGCTGTGAAGATCTCCATTGCTCCCATTAACCTCATCATCAGCTCATCCACTGTCGTATTGCCTGAAGGGAAAAAAGAAAATGAAAATGTACAGAATGTAATTTAATCTTTGTGTTTACAGACAAATACTGTACATCTATATAACATGCGTACATATGAGGTTAATAAAGTAATAATTACCTTGAATAACATTTAGAACTTCGTTGGATGTGCGTTTTCCCATGACTATAAGGAGCAGAGGGAACTGGTCTGTCTTGTACGTCCGTATAGTTTGTGTCACCACACTGCCAAAGTGCCTCGTGCACATGGTGAGTAGTCTGGAAGACGAAAAGATGAATCCCATTTACTAGTTTCTTCAATATATTTAATACAACTGACTGTTTTTTATTGAAAATGAACACATATTTCAGAGCCTGTGATTCAGGAGAAAAACACATGAACTATGAATCAGACACAAACATACACAAAAGCAAGTACTATATAAAGTATGCATACAAATATCTTTACCACAAATGGAAAGGAATGCGTATACAGCTCAGAATGCAGCGGAAAAGGGAAACACACAACTCGTGGCATTAAGGACTTTAAAACCAATTCTGCATTTTCTTATTCCATCAGAGTGACATGCTATCTCAATTGGAGCCATAGATGAATTAGTATTCCTCACCAGACTCCCAGAATTGATAGGGCAAGAGAGGATTTCTTATTCCATTACAAAGACAGAACTTTTTAAATTAACATTTCCGAGAGGGAAAAGGGTAGCAGGCAGCCGGGGCCTCGCCAAGCTCCCTGTAAATGTCATAATATTAATGAATTGCTATAGACTGAATGCAAATATAGATTAGCTTTTTCTCCTGCCTTTTAATAAGATCTACTTTAATAACTGGCTGGTAAAATAGAGAAGTAATGGAATGGGTGGAGGGACAGTGGGTCAGAGAAAGAAGATAGATAGAAGGGATGCTGCCTGAGAGGGGGTGTAACTCATTAAAAGATGAAGCCAAAGCTGAGGGAGCCACTTGCAGACTTTTCAAACTGGGAAATTGCGTACTTGAGCTCACTGTGGTCATTTTTAAAGCAATGATCACTCCAGCGCAAGCTACAAATATGAATATCAGAGTGAAAGATTGGTGACAAATGCTTTCGAATCATCCAGACAAAACTTTTCCACACGCTGAACTTTAACTGACCCACGTCTTGCAATGAAAAAGTTGGCTCCCCTAAATCTCAGAGATCATTTTGTTCTGACATTTGTCCACCGTTCAGACCTCGACTCAGCGAGACCATAACAATAGCCCACAAGGAAACTCTAACCTGTAATGAAAGGCCAGGGAACAATGGACACTAACTTGAAGGGTAACCCAATCTCAAATCTCCCGTCAAGCACAAGAGCAAGGTTTCTATCTCAAAAACGAAGAAAGTCAGTCCACCGCAGCGAAAATCATTATCACAACAACACACACAAAAAAAAGAACTGCACACAACCTACTATGTATCAACTGTCACTCAGAATGAGACCAAAAGGTGCAACCAGGATATGAAGAACTTATAAAGAACAAGTATGGACTCAACACTGAGGGCAGGAGGAAGTCAAGCTTCTCCAGAAACTGAGGTGAACAGTTCAGCAGTCTCATCCAGCCATAATATAACATGGTAAAGAATGTAGCCTCGTCCATAATATACCTGTGGCCTTTAAAAACCTTTAGGGGGACTAAACGTAGAGATAAAACACCTGCATGCAACTCGCAACTAACGTGCGATAAGGCTCCGCTTCGGTGGCTAATGTGACTGACAGCTTCTAATTTGTCACCCATCCCATCTCCATTTCTCACTGCACATCCAGACAGCTAAAATAGTTAATGTTTCCCTGGACTGTCAGCTCGCATTTTCTTCCCATCAAGGTTGTGCGTGAAGATGCGAGTCGACTGGTTAGACCTGACATTTGCTCCGCTGAGCAGCTGATGAGTCAGGCCAGTACAGTAGCACTGCAGGGAATATTTTTGCCAGCCACCTGTACGGAAGCGCTATGGGAACCGGATGTTCTGATAGCTCACTGTGTCATACACACTTTGTTTCAGAGTGAACATGGACATGTTTTGATTTGAAAGTGACATTTTGTTCTTGCTCTGAACCTGTTATGTTTTCAGGTAGGAGTATGTCAAGAGGAGAAGTCAAGTGTACAGAGCAGGTTTGCACGTTGCTTCATCAATGCCTTCAGCAGTTTATACTTAAAGGCCATTTGCAGATTCATTTAGAACAAACTCACCTTTATTGCCAGAGTAGACTGCATTACACTGCACAGATGTTCATATTAGGGATCCTTGTACACTGTTGATCTGTCTAAATCTCTACAATAGAATTAGCATAAACACAGCAAAGTCACCTTCGCTTACTTTGCTCCAAATGCTTGTTCAGACATGTTAGTGTGGAATATAATACATCTGAGGAGGCACAATGCACACATAACACAAATAATCTACTTTCAATGTGTTTATTTACTGATAGTTTCAATATTTGCCTTGTGCGATGACAGTGCACAGCCTGTACGGTATATCAGATTCATTTCCCATGAGCGACAATTACACTGGCATCCAATCACCAGTACTGCATTTATGCATAATTAATCATTTAACTGGGAGGCCTGTGAGAATACACCGAGCTAAGCAACAGGCACATTCCAATATCAGCAGGTTTATCACACACACACACACACACACACACACACAATCAGGATACCTTTCTAACAGCCTGTGTGACTGATGCCAATCACCAGTCACTTTGGATCAACCAGAGAGCGTGAGAATGCGGAGCAGCAGTGTGTGAGCGAGTTAGTGTGCACATGTGCATGCATGCGTTAGCAGCAAAGCTGTGACTAGCTGTGTGTGATGAAAAGCTCCAGATGTTGCCTCCCTTTTAATGTGCAATAAAAAGGCCCAGCTGGGGCAAAAAGCAAAGGAGACCAATGAGACAGAGAAAGGAGAGCGGAATGAAGGAAGGAGGGAATTTCCTTAAAAGAAATAATGGAGGGGTGAGGTCAGGGTGCGAGTCTTTCTTAAATGGCTGCTACCAGAGGGCAGGCTTAACTCTGGAGGTTCAGGGGAGAGTGAGAGAGAGAGAGAGCTGAGGTGGTGAAATAAACAGAAAGGAAATAAAGAAAGATCAGGAAGGAGACGAGGAAAGGAAGAGATGTAGCGTAAAGATGAAGGGAGGTACTGAGACGATGCTAATAAGCACCTGTAGGACATGTGATCTCCTATCAGACACTGAAAAATAGACTTATTTCTGATTTTACTATCCATGTTAGACACTGGAACAGTGTAATAAACAGACGTTACACAAACCAGTATACTACAAACACAGTGCACTGGAGCTACGCTAAGACTTCCAGAATAAATGGGGAGATAGAGATGTTTGGACTCAGAGGGAGTCCTTCATCTCCCACTGACCCTCTATTCAGACAGCTTAGTCAAGATTGCCCAATCAGGGGCCTCACCATGCAAACACAACGCCTTTTGTTAGCATGCAACCTCCAAGCTTCAAAAAGAGAATGAAGCTGGAGAGAGAATGGGAAGACAGAGATACAGGCTGTGGGCAATGGAGTGAGAGCTGAATGCCAGCAATTAAGGACATGTCAAATGGATTTTAAAATGCCGTTCATGTGTCAAATGAGGTTCCGTCTACAATAGCGTTTTTAGATTATTTTCTAAATGTTTCCTGTCCACACTGAAGCGGCGGAACAAAATACCTCATTTTCAGCTTTTGTTCAAGCCCAACATTTTCTGACTTTCAATTCAAAAAAGGAGCACACTTTAAAGAGTGATTCAAGGAGTCTATTCAGCCACTTAAGTAAATGCATAACTTCAAGGTTTAAGAAAATCTAATTCACTCATTTAGATAAACAGGTTAAGTTGAAACATTCATTTAATAGGTTGGGGTGACAAGTTAATATAGCGTGTCATTTCAACTTTAATTTCTGAATTAGTTCACCTAATTTCAAGTTGTGGTACCTTAATGAAATGAGCTTGATAACTTCATTTTTCCTCACATTGACTAAAGGATTTTAAGCCCTCCCCACTCACTCGTAATTAAAAATACCTTCGATTGTAGAGAAAAGGTTCATTCCCCTAATTCACAGTAGTTTGTTGGTTGAACATAATTATATTAGAAGTTGCTATAGTTCAAAAAGATTGACGCAAACTATTGCACCAACTTTAACCTTTTCTACGAGAGCCGTTAAAAAAACAAACATACAGAACAGCAGCATGCTTCAGACTGATTCACAAACTGTTCAGGCTGCTCTCCTACTGAAATACATTCAAACATCCTCTTTATTAGACACACTTTAGTATTTATGCAAATAGTCCAGCAGATCCTCCAGAGAGTATATAAATAAAACATAAGGATTAAGATGCAGTCTGAGCTTCGAGGTTCAGTTATTCCACTACTAAACTTTACAGTTGGCAAAATGCTATAATAAGTATAGAATGATTGTGATCTACAGAGGATTAGTTCAGTGTTTACAGCCTAATGAAACTGCATTTTAACAAATCGGATATCATAGGCTTGGCCGTCACTCTCACTGATTATCAAAGCAGTGTTTTCACTTGCTTCATCATGAGAATAAGAGACCATTTAATACAACGAGATTAACCTTCACAACAGAATTCATGAGTTACTGCAATATACGGTATTGATAATTATTTACACAGTATGTAACCATTTGATTTTACATTTAAATATTTGATTTATTAACGTCTTTTAAACCTGTCTTATCAC
>OMNN01028638.1:0-10650 GCA_900302755.1 Chromis chromis | reverse complement strand
GTTTTCTAATATAAACATGAGACACTAAGAAACATTTCTGGCAAATCTGCTCACTATATTTTACAGACATATTTTATATACTTAATAGAATTATTATTTTAAGTATTAATAAAGCAAGTAGTAGTAGTAGTAGTAGTAGTAGTAGTAGTGGCAGTAGTAGTAGTAAGGGGTGTAAAAATACACATATTCATATTGAACCGTACAGTACAGCACTTTCGGTTCGGTACAGAGGTGTACCGCGGTACGAAAATTTTAAGACTATTAAGAATGGCCAATGTACAGAATTGTTTTAATTTGCGAAACTTAAAACCTCATAGTGCCCACAGTTGTGGCGGACCTTCTCCGTCTCACAGTCGCACAGTATTGCGGAACTAAAAACAAGTAGGAGTTTGGCTAGCGAATGGGATGGCTAATGCTAACAACAAGAAGCCGGAGCTGGAAGACGCTCCGCTGTCATTTAAATCACCCGTTTGGGATCACTTCGGTTTCCCGGTGAAGTACGAAAAAGGAGAAAAACAAGTGGACAAGACGAAAGCCGTATGTTGACATTGTGAAGTGGTCCTCAAGGTTTTTTTTTTTACATTTTTCCCCTTAACTGAGAACCGAACCGTACCGAATCGTGACTTCCACACTGAGGTACGTACCGAACTGTGATTTTTGTGTACCGTTACACCCCTAGTAGTGGTAGTAGTAGTAGTAGTAGTATGAAATTATCCAATCTTTCTTTTTTTTTGCCAGTTTACTTTTATTACTAAAAGAAAAATATTCATACAAAATATAAAAACTGAACTAAAACACATAACAGCATCATGTAACTAGCAGCAGAGTCAATACACATTCAACAACATATTGTGATGAACCAGTAATATTCGTTCATGTTAGTTTTCTCAAATATCTTTTGATCGGTAAATTCATCACCACGCATCATTTACTCCCTAATGTGAAGTAAAGACACCTCATCCGATATCTGACTTTTTCAGCTTGTCTGGTTATTATCCGCCTGGTTTGGAGATAATTAACACCAGCTGACACACTCGGGCTGGTTGGTTTTATCATTTACCCTCTAATTGTGCAGAAAATTACGCTGGTTTCTCTCTGAAGTGTCTCGTCTCTCCCTCACAAAGCACTGATGAACTTTGTGCTGCTGATGACCCACAACTGGTTATCTTTACACAAACTATCGTAATGATTGTGTTTTCTGTTAAACTTATTATTACCTCCTCAGTTATAATAATTAACCCTCTGAACCCAAAAACCCACCAGTAGCTACCAAAACCATGTTATCTTTTTTAAAGGAACCAATAAAAATTACGCCACTTCTCAAACCCAGAACTTGAATCATCACATTTTTAACTTTCTGTCAATCCTTAAACTAATCATCTGTGACATGCACTTCCGTCAGGAAAATTAACCAAATCTAAGCTTAAAATTGTGATATTTAATCAGAATAACTTTATTTTACTTGCCTCATTTAAAAATGTGCCAAAAATATAACGTTTGCACCAGATCCTGTTAAATAACGAAAATTTTTGCACTTTTCGGCGCAACCGAGAGGCCATGACCAACAAGTCACGTGGGAAAAAACTATTCGGCTGAACTGCAAGTTGTGTTCACATTGAGCAGAGATGAGACAAGTATGGAAGCAAATTAGAGAGACTGAGAGGAGAATAAAACACACCGGATCAATAAAATAAATCCAGCATGGCTCAAAAACGGTATACAGAGGAGTTGTTGGAAGACACACTCAGCATGTTGAAACATCTTTCTACAGTTGATGTGCAGAGTTATGTCAAAATTCGTCCTGGGGCGCCCCGATAGCCTAATGGTTATGTCGCGTGACCCACATGCAGAGATGCAGCAAATGTCCCGGGTTCGTGTCCGACCTCAGGCATTTACCGCATGTCCTTCCCCACTCTCTCCCATTTCCGACTCTATCCACTGTCCTATCAAATAAAGCCAAAAAGCCAAAAAGAAATAAATCTTAAAACTCGTCCTTTGTAGAGGTTGTAAGAATGTACAAAGTGAAATATCGACACTATGTGGAGTCACCATTTTCCTTCCAGTATTGGTAACACATGTGGGTACTTGGGAAAATGTTGTACATGTTGCTACTGGTCCACATTACCAAATTTCTGGTACCATGGCATCCATAGGAGAGACAGCTGAGAATGAAAGCAAGAAGGTACAAGCAGAGGACAGGCTGACTAACACATCTAGAATAACAGTTTACTTCCAAAGCCAACTTTCTGCTGCTGTAAATCTGCAGGTGAATAAAAGAAGGCATTGAGATGGCTTTGAGATATATAATTATAGCTGCACCAGAGTCTTACATGCACTTTATCATTCCACCTTCAGCTGTTTGAATCAAACTGAGTTCTTCTGCATCTCATTGCCTCCACAAAATGATCAAAAAGACACTGATGACATACAGAACATTCTCTGTCAAAGGTTGGTTTCTCTGGAAGCCTCCCTGTTGTGTCACGACTCTTTTAATGGGTTTTACATGGCATTCTTTGAAGTGATTCACCAGCAGCAGCCACACCCACAACAAACACTGGTCCGAACAGGGTGTGTTAGAGGATCCACAGATTAGCAGGTGATTCCTTTCACTGAGGCAGAAATCAATCTGACCCTCCCAGCGCACACACATATTTGTATTCCTATACTCTTTCCTTTACCAACCAAATAAGTCTGTACCTTTAAAGTTCTTTGAAGTGGTCCACATAGTGCACAAATGTCCTCACTACAATGGTTTAAACTGACACTGGTCCTCACAGAGATACTAAAACCAGTCCACACACAATGCACCGAAGAGAATTATGTTTTTCTGATTCATGAGTCAATGGTATTCTTGTTTCTAGTGCCTCACATCACAGTCTGGTCATGTTTTGTCTTTAATTGTGGAATCTGCATCTACATATGTATCCAAACATCTGAGAGGAAGAGTCAGACACCCCCATTAAACTATTATTGTAGTATAGTAACCAAGGATACTTAACTTTACTGTTCAGCAGTAAAAACTCCTTCCTCACTAAAATATCTCTTTCACAACTCTGCAATAACCAGGTTTAAAGAATCTTTGCCAAAAAATGTTTGTTAAATGTTTGAGTATAACAACATTATGAGAAATGATTCTCAAAAACATTGATTTTAGCCTGACAGACCACACATCCCTTGTGTGACCTGACCGGAGCTCCGTCTTGATGATCTCAGCAGATGTGTGGACTTTCTGAAGTGCTGATCTTTTACAAACTCCCTGTAATCCAGTTTAAAGATTGACAGAAGTCATCCTCTCTAAGTCGAAGTCTAACGGTAATAAAATGTGTCACAAGCGGCTAAAAAGTTGTACATTACACACAGAGTCGGTGTGCTGATGACTCCGTCGGAGCACTGACGCTAGTGAGGAGGTGAACAGTGAGTCCTCTCATAGATCTCTCGGCTAATCCCTGACAATCTGCAGCATGGAGGTCAAGTTGTGACATATAGGTCAGATTTTAGACATGACAAACAGACTGCTGGACTCATGAACATGTCCCTCATTTGGGGTGGATGATCTGTCCAAAAGATCATCTCACAATCCTTAGAGTTAGAATCACAATCCATGATGTGAATCACAGTTTTCCACACGGATTTAGTTGAACTCATGTCATTAGCTGTACATATGGTTGCCTGGATACAAACCCTGTCACTTTAACTCATAGCTAAAGGCCTAACTCACAAATCACTGCATGATATTTTTGCTTACTAGAAGCACGATTCATATCTCCGCTGCTTTCGTGCTTCTTTTAAGACGTTGGTCCACTACCTGCAGCTGGTGACAGGAGTTAGCTACATCATCATATGCAGACTTTATGGACCTTGACCTTGGTCTTCTCTGCAGCCATGACAAATTTGGCTTAGCGGCACATAAACCAGTTCTCCACCTGTTGCAGGTTCTGATCTACTACTGTTACCAACTGTGGTCTAAGACTGCGGAGTCCATCTGCAGGACTAGAAACTCACTGGAGAGGCAGCTGAATTGCATCGAGGAAAACTTTACAGATGGGACAAGCTGGAGCTCGCTAGTTAGCATTTGATGAACTTTCAAAATATTGAAATGATCTATATGATTCCTCTGAAAAGCAGATCATATGCCAACAATATGACATGTCCAGCATATGAGATAATCAGATTGCTCATCCCTATACACTCCACTGAGCAGCTTTAACCGGAATGATTAAGACGCCATCTTGTATCCAGTTCTCCTTAATACTTCCATGGCCCTTCTGGACTAAAGCCGACCCTGACTTGGATGTATGTCAGGAAAACCAAGACAGATTACAGTCAGAGGCTAACCAAAGTTCATGTGTATGGGTAAGTGTAAACACAAGTGTATAAAAGCGTATTAAATCCAACTGGATTATAACTGGATATGAGACAGCAGATACTGCAGTTCATCCAGTCCATTTTGGTTTGCAGTAACCACAACGAGATGCAGTCGCCTTAACTTGGTTTTTATTGGTCTGATGGCTCATTTAAGAACAAAAACAGCAGTCACAGTCAGGTTGAACAAAAACAGAAAATATCTCTCAATTTTCTTCCAGTTAAGTTTCTGTTCAGTATTCACTGTGTAATTGATTTAAGACATGTGGTGGAGCATTACCACATTAAATAGCATCAAAAAGGGAGACAGTCACACAAGGAGGATGGCATAAATTTGTGAAATCATTGACACAACAGTTTAAATGCTGGCTGAGACACACTGCATACTGTTCCTAAATTGCAGCCTTTGCAATTTACCATTGCATTGTTTCAAGTTGCGATTTGAAATCGATTATTTGTTCAGCCCTGAGACACAGTGTGACTTTTTAGTGATCCTCATCTGTGGCTGATACGACTGCCTGACTATGGAAGTCTCTGCATTCATGACACCAGCACTAGAAGTTTCATTCGACTTTCAGGAATCATTTTAACGGCCAAAATAGTCTAAGTAACTCTTGAGTCTTGAAAGTTAAATGTTTATCTGTCCAGCTGAAATTCTTCTGTGACTTTCTCATGATCCTGGTAATCTGTCTTCTATGTGGTCACTTCCTCTCTGCAGATTAAAAAGCAGGGCTGACAGTCTGGGACATTATGCAGACACCCCCAAAAATAAAGAGAGGAAGTGTCCGGCTTGGCGTCTCCTCCACAGAGACGAGGAGGATCAAAAGAGCTGCATCGGCTTATTTAGCCAAGAGCATCCTGGGAAATAACCACACATACTGTGTTTTCATCGAGAACAGAAATTCAACCTGAATACTGGTTTGTTCTATGTCCAGTGTGGAAGACATGCAGTTGCATAACAGATCTCATAGCAACCAAGTGTGGAGGTCCAGTGGAGAGCTGGCCGTGCACCAGTAACTGCTAAATATAACAAGCAGGGAACAAAAGTGAGCCATCTGAGGAATAAAGGCTGCCGGTTTGTGTGTGACAGCTCTAAAAGATGCACACAGATCAGCTGCACCTCAGTTCTAATGAAACCACCAGTGCAAAGGTGTAAAATACTTTCAGCGTTTCACACCCAGAAGAAGTGTGACGCTGCCTACAGAGCCTTCAAATCAGCAACTAACACTGAACTCACAGGTGCCACAACACAAAACATGTGTGAATTGGCTTTGCTGCTAAATGTATTCTGAAGCTGATACTACAGGTGGATTAATTAATCAGCAAATTAATCGTATAATTTATTTTGTTTGTTTTTTTAAAGCCAAAACTGTAAATAATGTCCACATCAAACAAAATTACCATAAAATTCCACCTTTTTAGTGTATTTTAAATCAGAAAAAAAAATGTATTATTTGAAAGAAAAAATTATGAATATTAAGTCTTGAAAAATGGTTTAAAAAATGTGACTTATTTTACAGATTTTACCCGTTTTGTTAAATTACAGATAATATCGCATAAAACGTATTAATTAGCATGTTGTACATAAAGTCCACATTAAAAAAATCTGCATTTTTACAAACAGTAATTTGTTCTTTAACAATGTGTGACTGCAAAATTACATATTTACTGCATTCAAATCAGCTAACGATATCACTGTTTCACAGGTATTCATTTAACATTATGGTATTCAACTGTTTTATACTGACATTCTTGTTGCAAGTCTTTTTAAGAAATTGTCTTGTTTTACAGTGTGGCCTCTCAAAAATGAATATTTCTTGGTTTTCCTCATGTTCTATAATATTAGGCTAAATGGTTTTTGTTTTGGCCGAAAGAACTTTGAGAAACCTAAAGACTTAACCTCGGTTTTTGATTTCACTCCTTTTCTAGCGACCAAAACAGTTCCAGTTACAGCGGCATCCCTCAGGTGCTTTGACAGAAAATAATGATGTAGCCCTGCTGTCTGTATCTACACACCACTGTCAGGCTAAAAACATACTAAAGCACAACGCAGGTAAAGATGGGGATCAGTAGAAGTAAAATTCATGATTAAATATTAATTTAATAATAATACAGGTAGGCCTGGGTGACAAAAAGGATCGATAGAATGTTTGATAGCTTTACTTAAATGCATTACATGTAAACTCCCATGACAGCAAATAATACAAATAAAGTGCCACCATGAGAAAGTCTCCTGTGACACTAAATGAGTACAAGTCAGAGTTGAGGTCGACAGTGTCATGGGATAATGACTGACTGTCTACGCCAGCAAAGCTGCCATTAGTAAATTTAAATCTTTGTGTGTTTTTCTTTGTTTTGCCAACATTAAAAATATTACTTGTGTATGTTGATAAATAGGCTAAAGTCGTTAAATTCAAATTAAAATCAATAACAATTCATGCAATTGTTTTCTACTCTATTGCTCAATCCGACTCACAGGTGAGGCACTTGGCAAAAACAGCTGATTCTTGATTATGAGCAAAAATTGTCTGAGCTACAAAAACAACAGACATATCACATCGTGATTTAATCCATTCTAAATTTAGTGCAGCTTTAAAAAAGACTTTAACATATCTTTCTTGTGCACTAATTAGAGAGCTCATTAATATTTACATTCAGATGCAGCTCTAGTGTATAAAACCAAATCAGCAATAGTACAGGAACACAGTAGTTAGAAGTACAAGGTTCGGAGCTGTAAAACCATGGCCGCAGCTAAAACAAGTATTCCTGTGTCATTTGAATATTTAAGAGAAGTGCTAAAGAGAGCCGGATTAACTCGGGTCAAAGTCCTCCTGGAGTAAAGCCACAGAAACCTAATGAGCAATGTGACAAACCACAACCAGGAAACTCCACTTTGAAGGAAAAATACCACAAATATACACCGTCTTCATGCCTGAGTCAACAGCAGTACACCCTCTAAACTCATAAGTGGAAGCAAAACTGGCTCAGCTTTTCTCAATCCAACTCTGTCATTAGATTCTTTTAAAACATATTCAGTGTGTACATTTAAAACATGTCAAACCAGGCCTCCTCCCAAATATTACTCAGAATTCAAAACACCTGTAGCACCAGAGCTGCTTGTCACCGAGGGAAAGGCCTCGGTTTGCCTGCGTACAGGAGGCCGTGGGTTTCAAAGGTCACCAACACGTGATCCTGCTGGGATCAGCAGGCGACTGGCTGCCCTCGCTGTTGCTGTAGTTACAACCCTCGCCTCCATGATGATATAATGATGGGCTGGGCTCATTTGCATATTGACATGGCATTACATGATGATTCACTCGCAGCTGAGGCACAGAATCAAAAGGAATAGTGTGTGTGAAAATGCAGGTCTGCTCTCCAAGACAAAAACTGGTGATTAAAGCAGACACACTGACAGCAGCCACCATGTTCACTGCTAAAAATAAACATGATGTCTCCAAACCTGAAGATTAAAAATAGCTACACCTCCAGCAATCAAATACAAAGGCTTTAAATCAATCGTACAACACCACCGGAAGATGTCCTGCACAACTTCAACACTTCTTCATGCTGTTTAATTCGACTCATTTCAGAGAACATTTAATATTTTCGAGGCTTCTGTGAAATTCAGACTGCACGTTTAGTCTGAAGTTGTTGTACTGCTGAGATCATTGTGTTGCTTTGCAGTCTGTTGAGGCAGGAAACAAGTATTTTAAGCTGCTGGCTGGTTGATGAGACTCCAAGTAAGCACTACCTTGGTTACAAAGTCCCTCACAGTTCTAACTAAAGTTATAAATAAAAAGTAAGGTTATCATGGAAACTGCAGCTGGATGGATGATGGGAAATGGAAAAAAACTCTCCTTGGCCTCCTCTCAGACATCGACTAGCACTTTGTGTCCTTCACACATTGGTGGCTTTTACAAGAGGTGACTTCTCTTTTAGCGTAAGCTTTAAACATAGTGGTTCGACTTTTACCCTCTTCAACCTTTACTAAAGTGGGAGATGCACATCTAACGTGGCGTTTTTAGATGTTTTTTAACTCAAAATGGCCAAAAGATTCTGATATTATTGGTGTGAAATCATGAAAAACAAACCTGCACCAACAAAGACGGGATGAGATCACCAGAAGGATCCCCATCTAATAAAGCCCACAGAGATTCAGTCTTCAGTCTATAACACCAGAAATTAGATCCAACCCCTGGAATAAGCAGTGAAGCACCACAACTACCTGCTACTGTTAGCTCACAATGCTTCCATCACTCAGGTCAGTCTTGTCTCCATTACAGTAGCTCAATGGGCCCTTTTACAGCAGATCAGGACCTCAGAGAGATACAACCGTACAGCAGACAGATTTATCAGCACCGTTTAAAATTAACCAGCGATTTGCCAAGTAGTGACCCAGAGGGAAAAGTTCATTTGTTACCAAAGATGTAGAGATTAAATGTCTCGGAGTAGGACACTGATACGCTGCATGCTGACTTACTGAGGTTGCTGTGGGTGAATGTTCTGCAGTCAAAGAGAGAGAAAATAGGCCAAAGCACACAGATGACAGGAGAGGGGAGTGCTTAATGGCAAGAAGTCAGACGATTCACATAAGACGAGGGGACAAAATGTTTCATAATCACATAACAGTAATGCTACTTACACAACAAAGGCACTGCTGGAATTCCTGCCCTGTAGATGTGAGTATTACTGTTTCACCAGAAGCTCCTAGCCTACGTGGATGTGTATTAACCTCCTCAATATGATGTGCATTCATGAATTTGAAGGTTGTCAAAACACTGTGTTGTGACAAACATCAGAATTTGAGATACAGTCAGACTAAATATATCAATATCATGTTTTAGTCAGTCTATACAAAGAATTCTTCCTTCGCTTGTTAGTTTATGTGAAGAGATGTGGATGATGCCATTTAGGGCTGCAGCTAAGGATTACTTATATGTCCATTAATCACTTATATTTTCATTTTATCAGCTGCTTGTTTAGCCAAGACATGATCAAAAATAATGATGCGTGTATATGACAAATTATCTGCATTCAAGGTTTTGCCATAAAATGTGTTTGTTTAATCATCAACCAAAACTATCAAGTGTGTTATTTACCACAATATATGAAAACCTAAGACAATTTTCAATTAAGTGCACTGACTTGCTATTTTAGCACTAACAGCTTAGATGCAAACAACATCTGCATGCCGAGAAGTAATTTAGCGCCGTTGTTTCAGAGGTCTTTGCACCCGTCACCTCTGTTGTAGAAGTTCAGAGAAACAAGGAGACATACAAAAGCACAAGCTGCATACAGCTTTCCAAAAAACTGATTTTTACATCTCGAAAGTTTGTTTTCAGTCTGACTGAAAGGAAACACAGAAATCAGTCGCCTTGAACATTTTGCTAACTGTATAAGGTAACCCAACAAGTGATACTTGCCGTCTGAACTAATCACTGACATATTCATATGTGCATCCAGCTTGCTTACGTGGGTTTGTGCTGGGCAGGTCGTGTCCGGCACATAAAATTGCTTAAACAGTGCCTGCACATGAGTATGCCCAATGACCAAGTGTATGGTGATTAGGCCAGCTAGGAAGTACACCAAGAGGAACTACAAGTACCCGAATTATCCTTTGTAATCTTAGCATTTGTGAAAATTTACCTAGTTATTTTATTTTTCCCTGTTAATTGGGAACAAATATTATAAAAATCACATTATCTGTTGATTAGCTAATGAATAGACTACATCAGTTTAGCTTTAACACCGTTTGAACTCCAGAGGCACCAAGTAGTGTTTGTCTTCTCTGAGAGGAATGCAGTTTGGGTTGTCACTTGGAGTGAGAAGGCAATGTGACCCTACGGCAGGAAACAACCCCTAAAATGCAAGGGTTTATGGGTATCAAGAGACAGATGTTGACATCTGATAGCCAGCAGTTACAACTCCTGCTCAAAAAATTAGTGTAGCATAGCACAAACTTACAAGGTTAAGAGACCAAAGTGTGCAGCAGTATAGGGTGTTTTCCTTCTAACCGATGTACCTTTGACTCTACAAGACTTTTGTTTACAGCCCCGGTTCACTTATAATCCAGGAGTGTGTGTGAGTGTGAATCAAAACACAACAAAGTCAAATCTTGCACCACGTCTAGGCTCCCTCAGAGACCAGAAAACCCCCGGAGCGAGGCAGCCGGGCTCACAGACAGCATGTAAGTCGACACTCTTCATCGCCATCAACAACGATAGGCTGTGGTCTGCTCAGGGTGCCGTGACTAATTCGGCTCACATTCCCCTAATTACAAAGGCTGAC
>OMNN01028637.1:0-13970 GCA_900302755.1 Chromis chromis | reverse complement strand
TGTTCCTGCAGGAAATGTTGGCAATAATGACATCCATCTATGACATGATGGGCAGGTACACTTTACCCAGCGTCAGAGATGATTCCCCCTATGACCACGTGGAGAAATTCTTCCAGGTATGTTTAATCTACTGGGCATGTAGATATAAACTAACCTTAACTAACTTTTATGAAGCTTATACAGATTTTTGACATTAAAAAGGTGATGATTCTACATTATGTTTATTGTGGACATTAAAGTGTTTCTAATATTTTATGTTACTTGTATGTGGTATTTGGTCTGGACAAAATATTAGGAAGTTCATGAAATGTAATGCAATCCAGAACACCACCAATAAACACTATGATGTCCATCAAAAACATGAAGCAGATTCATTACCTTTTTTACACTGTCAACCACAACTGAAAATGTAGACGCTTTGTAAAAGTATAATTTATGGCAGAGTTGTTCTATTGGATTGGGTTAGATTTCACAGGTAGACCTGATAAAATGGCTGGTGAGTGAATATTTTTACATCCAGATATTGTATTGCTTTTTCATCCATTACACATTCTCTTTGCCAGCCCCTCACAAAAGAAATTTAGATTTAAGAAATTAAAACTAAGCTTAAACAGTAAAATGAAACAAATTAAGTGTAGCAACAAACCACTTTTCAATTTTAAAAAAAATTGAATTTAAATGCACAAGCCACAAAATATCCTTTACAGCATGAGGTGCATTCGTTTTTTCAGCACACTGTTAGTTTAGCTGGTAAGAATACTACCCCGACAGGAAAATGCACCCCACCACATGGGAAAAACGTCAAACAATCAGGAACATCTTGAGGAATATGACAATTGCCCAACATGTTGATTTGACCTCTAAACTTCCTAGACCCCGTTCTGATCAAGCATCAACAGGATGCAGTGGAACAAGTTGGACTGACAGAGGCCCCACTGCACAAGCCAGAGTACCCAAAGGATCCACTGCCAATGTCCTGGTGCCAGACCCCATAGGACACCCTGAGAGGTCCTCTTGTCCATGCCCAATGGTTCAGAGTATTTTTGACCACATAAGGGGGACCAACGTAATATTAGGCAGATGGTCAGAATGTTATGCCCCATTAGTGTATAACCACACCGTTAGTTTGGCTCTTAAGAACATTGTGATCTACTTTAACAAACTAGAACTCATCTGTGTTTCCTGAAAAACATACAAACTAAAAACCTAACGTTCCAGCTCAGTTGTTGATTCATCCTGTCCTGTTCTGGTTTTGTACCATCCCTGGAATAACAAACAAATATTCTAAAGGTCAACCCTCTTCCAAAGTTACATTTGTTCGCTGTGATTTCATGATACGTCCTGTTCAGTTCTGAGTTGATCCATTTTTGCCACTTTATACTTCCACTCCACTGTACTGCAAGACTTTAAAATTCTTGTTAATGTGCAGATTGAGTTTAATTATACAAAACATAATCCACAAATAATCATCATGATATCAAGATAAACTTTATTGATCTAGAGAGGAAATTCACAAGCAGATAAACTCTATAAAGCCAATAAATCACCTTAACCAGCTGCAACATCAAAGTGATGAACACATTAAAGCATCAATAATTATAATCTAATAAACTACTCTGGATATTGGATTATATTTGTGTGAGTGCTTTTACTTTTATTTCCTTGAGTATATTTTGATGCTAATACTGTTGGACTTTTACTTAAGTACAAGTTTAAATGCATGACTTTGACTTTAACACATTTCTGCTCTTTGGTATTGATACTTGACTAATGCACAAACTATTGCTCCGACTTATCGATTAAACCTGAAAAGTTTCTCCTTTACATGTCAGAAAATGGATCGTAACAGAGATGGAGTGGTGACTATAGATGAATTCATAGAAACCTGCCAAAAGGTAAATGAATAATCAAACTTTAAAGTTTAACCACGTAACGACCGACTGAGTTTACGCACTGCTGAGCACTTTCCTCTTGTATCTTTTGTCTCAACAGGATGAAAACATAATGGCTTCCATGCAGCTCTTTGAGAACGTCATCTAGTTTGTGTAGAGTTATTGGAGGCCAGTAATGCTGCATAGTGCTTCCAGTTGCAACCTTCTGAATAATTCCATTCATCCCGAAGAGGAAAAATTGAGTCATGCAACACATTCAACACATTTCAACACAAAACTGGCGAACACAATAATTCTTTTCCAGTCAAACCATTCCGTGCAGAGATTCACCAGAACACATGAAGAAGAAACATTTCTTTGCATGACAGTTTTATTTTGTGTTTGCACATGGAGGAGAACACGTCATCAGAGCCAGATGAGCATGAGTTTATGCCTGACATTTAAAAAAGCATGTGATGCAAAACACTTTAAACACAAAGGGTTTTATTTTCCAGCACTTTGAAACAAATGAGAAACTTTGTTACTGTATTATATTGTAAAAAAAAGAAAGAAAAATAAATAAGTTTGCTCCTAATTTTTAGATTTTCATGTAAATGTGATGCCCAGTTCTTGTCATGTTGAAAACCTGCTGAAATCAACCTTCACCTGCTGATAATCCTGTTGAACCTCTTCTATGTTCCAATTTCAGGGATCTTCTGCTTTGTGCTAAATCTTTTCCACATTTTTATCTTCTATCAACTTCCACTGGAGAGACACACAAGGCTAAGATCTGTGAAAGCAGTGTGATGTTCACTTCCAAATGAAATGCATAATAAACCATATTATTTACCCTGTTTGAATTTTAATATCTAGCAAGTGATACTTTAGATTTGTTGCATTGTATTTGACGTTGTGTAACTGTAAAGATGCAAAAAAAAAAGCAATAAAACAAAGTTTTAAGCAACTTGTTGCATGTAGTTGGTTACATGGATGCATCACTGTTTTAAGTTAGAGTACAAGTTAAACTGAACAAAGCTCCAGCTGTGCAAAATGTGCCCTCGGGATGATCCTGTAAACAGAGCAGAGCTTTATAATTATTTTCCCTTTTGTTAGGCTTTTGAACGGTCTCATCTTTTGGAACAATCATGTCTCTTGTTCTGCATCTTTTGGGTTCTCTAGTTGCTCTGCATCACCGTCTTGGTATTTCATACAAAACAAGTAAAGCTGCTTGAAGACTGCGTTTTTGAATTGCGCAAACTCCGAAAATATCATCCATGATCCATCAATGTAAAGTCTAATCTTAGAAGTTAGATTTCTGGTTGTAACAGTAGTTTATGTTAACAAAGAAGCTGATGAAATGAATCATCATGAAATGTCCCAAGTTGATTGCTTACGATTAGAAGTTATCTGAAATGAAGATAACTTAAGGTAAATCTTTGGGGGCAGTGGTTGCACAACAGATTAAGACCCTGACTACTGATCATGAGGTCAGGGGATCGAGCCCCACTGTGGCCACTGTTGGGCCCTTGAGCAAGGCCCTTTACCCCTGACTGCTCCCCGGGCACTGCACCGCGGCAGCCCACTGCTCCTGCTATTAGCATGTATAGTAGGAAAAAAATGCAGAAAATGAAATTCCCCAAGGTTAAATTATCTATTATTATCGGGGCCGCCGTATAGCTCGCTGAGTTAGGGCGTTACCATGTGGGTGCAGGTCGCCGGCAGCAGTCGTGGGTTCCAGTCCGGCTGAAGACCCTTTGCTGCAGGTCACTCTCCTTGATACCCCCTTTCACCCTGTCTCTCTATCAATAAAAATGGTAAAAACTCCCCCAAAAAATACTTAAAAAATTATCAATTATTATTATGTTATGTTCAAATATGGAAGTGAGCAATTATCTATCTAAATATGCACCAAGTTGCATAAATTTCCAGAGCAGAAATTTTAACACTGAATAAAGCCTGGTTCAAAATCATGGTTTTATTTTGTTGGAATATTAGAGTCACTTGTTTTTACAGAGAGGATTCTGGATATCTCTTTTAAATACTGTCAGAATAAGTCTGTTTTCATCATGTTTTTACGCATAAAATGTTCTATAAATCCAGCTATGGCCCCATCTGAGGATCTATGGTGGCAAACTGGCTCATATGGAATCAATATTTCTGCTATACAGTGGCTTCAAAGTGAGCAGTAACACTTAAAATCATTTCTAAAATGAACAGAATGCCAATGGAGAGAAGCCTGGATTGGGGTGATGCTAAAATTGCTAAAACCAGTAAGAAGCTGAGCTGCAACACTCTGAACTAGTTGGAGGCAGAAGAGTCAGTTTGTTTGATGTCAGAAAGGAGGGAAAAGATAAGAAAAGATTAGTTTGTGATTGACTATTTCCAGGTTGTTAGGTGGGAAGCACCAAGTGATAGTAAAATTATCCAGTTAAATGTGCAGTAATGTTTCACTGTCACTAATTAAAAAGAGGTGTGTATAAAGGTGGAGGCTGCTGCAGGCCTGTGATAGAAATAACAAGTCGATGCAGACTGTAATATGCGACAGTGTTTGCACTCGCTTTTCCTCTTGCAGAATAATGGCAGAAAACTGTATGTGAAATACCTGCATCAGCAAAACACATTGAGCCTGCTGTGTATTATTGATCTAGAACCAATAGCAGAGCAGGGCTAGTTTTGGGGAGGAGACTGTGCTGACTATGTTGACCTGATCATAGTATGGAAATGATACTGGCAACAACATGCTGCTCTACTGCACTCTGAGTGTTGTGGTTTAAAGAAAAAAAAAGGACTGCCGCTCCACAAACTCTCTGTGTGACTCATCACAAAGGTAAATAAATACTTTGAACACTTTTTTCCTATTTCTTTGCAAGATGGTTTGTGCCATAACAAAAAAATCTACATCTTTAATGGCCACTTTACCCGTATGATTTAAACTTTACAAATCAAATGCTCTGTTTTTAAATGTGTTGCAATGATGTACATACCTACAGCATTTGATATTAGGTCACTGGTGTCATAACCTGTGGAAATAAACACTGTTGATTAGAGTCAGGGCGAACAAAAGCATCCTGAAAGAAAGCAACACGCAGTGGATAATACCCGGCTAATCCCAGTGTTGCATGTGGATCATTCCAGATGTCTGCTGTTTGTTCTGTTTGCTATTGTTGTGCTGTAAATCAAAAGCCAGTCTGAGTGGTTGCCAACAGGCTTTACAAACTCCCCTCTCTCGATTTATTGAATACAGTATGCAAAAACAAAAACAATATCAGTTTTAGTAAAAGAAATTTCAACTTTACAGGTTCCTCTTTGATGTCTTTGCAGCTCTCCAGTGATGCAGAAGCTTCTCTCTCTGTGGGTTTGGGTGTTGCTGGTGGCGGCTCTGTGCCCCGGTGCTCAGTACGCCTACAGTAAGCGAGGAGGGCTCTTCAAGGGCCGCGGTAAAGGTGATGGCAACAAGGAGAATCCCTCCCAGAGCAAAGGCCTCTCCAAGCAGGGCCTGAAGTGGGCCGGGGCAGCAGCAGCCGGGATGCTGGGAGGCACCGGCACTGGCTACGGCCTGGGGTTCCTCGGCAAGCCGAAGCACAGTTCCGGGAGTCATTACAGCCGCAAGACTGAGCAGGAGCAACAAGTTTACTACCAGGAGAGCCAGAGATACCACAACCAGTCTCTGTGGAGATCCTTTGTTAATGGAGCCGCTCCTGCTCCCGTCACTAACATCTTTCTCACACTTGGATTTGTGGTGTCTTTCCTTACAGCTGCCTGGATAAGAGACATTTAATACGACATCTAATTAATGAGAAAGCAATCAGATTAAAGTGCCTTTGAACAAGTGATCCTTCCTGTTCTTTATTGTTTAATATGAGATGATGAGGTTTGTTCAAGTATGATTGCAGGAGTGGAGATTCCATTTAGGACACTGTGGTTGTGTTCTTGGACCATGATGGTTATTTTAGCAGCCGATTCTAAACTGACTTGATAAACTTCAACTGACTACTTTTAGGCATACAAAAAGTAATGATTAAGGTGGGTATCAATGTGAATCACCTATAACATAAACATTTCATGACTTTCATTATTAAATAACCTGCAGATCATTATATTCTGACTATTTCTTAGTTGTTTGATTAATAAAACATCACAGAATTGTGGAAAATACTACAAGGTGAATTCAGTAAATGTCTTGTTTTGTCTGATATTTATTCCAAAACCCTAAAAAATGACAGTATACTATTAGGATTAGCGGTATTAGGTGCAACTATAAAATATTTAGGATTTTCTGTCGATCAACTAATCTGTGCAGCTAGTTTGGTTCTTTCTTCACTCAAGAAAATACATCAAACTGCTTTGTGCATAACTGTTAAGTACAAAAACTTGCCCTAAATATGGTCTAAAGGTAGAAAAATGTCTTGATTTTTTTACAAAAAATCTGATAAAAAGGTAGACTTTCAAAGCAAATGTTCATCACAGAATAACAGAAACCTGCCTGAAAAGTGATATCTGCCACGAACTGCAAGTAACTTAAAGTTTAAAAAGTGTTTTTTGCACTTGTATGTCATTATTTTAACATTCAAATAGTCAACATAAAAAGATCATACACAAGGATGTGTGACGAGCATTTATGAAAATGTACAGCTTACACAGAGAGGCCATTTTGCAAATTAGTTTTATTTGACACATAAACATTCATGAGAAACCATATTAGACCATGTTAAGTCATATTATCTGATGAGTAACACAAAGTATTTACAATGCAAGAGATGTGAGATTCGCTCAGACGTCTACGCTGGCAATGTGAACTTGACAACACAGGTACAGAATATCCAGTCCTACAGGGAAGTAAGTGCACTTTACAGATATTCTACAGCTAGACAGGATGAGAAAATTAATCTGTAATTTGAGATAAACTTAAATCATGTTGCTATATTTGTTAAAAATGAACAGGAGAGGATGTGGAGTGGAGAACAAAAACTAATCAACTGGAGAGAATGAAGGAGAAATGTAAAAGACTGGCTGGATCGAAAAAGTATACATGTAAAAGGGTGCATACAATCACTGCAAAATGCACTGTACATAGTGTTTTTTTAAGCTTGGAATTCCTTTAAAATGGCTTAATTGACAGCCTGCAAGCTGAATTTAAATTTTAAAACATGGAATGCTTTACAAAATCTAAAGGGAAAGAAAAAAAATTAAGATTTTTCAAAAAATCCAGCTGGAATAGTAGAATAATTGCAAACAAATAAAGTACACACTAATGTGACACATCAGTCAAATAAAACTCTTAAACCAAGACTAACAATTTTGTAAATACCAGAGAGACATGCACCATGACAGCCAAGGGATGTTACAGCTTGGGGGGAAAACAAACCGAGGTATTTACAGACCCGACAATATCCGACCCCTGACTTTTTTACTCTTCTCTGGGTGCTTAGAAGAAGAGATGTACTGGCTAGATCGAGGAAAACTTGCGTGTCTGGAAACTTAGAGCATGCATGGAAACATGAGGGTCATATAAGTACACAAGTGAAAAACCACTCTCAGTCATTTCCACTGTAGCCAGGCAATATTCAGCATTGGTCAGTGCTTCCAGTCCCACTATTAGTGTTGTCCAACTGATGACACATACGGCATTAAGGGAGGAGTATGACTCAAAAATACAGGAAAAAACTGTTGGAGTTTGGATTTGAGAGTTCAACAATAATCTCTCATCTGCTAAAACAACTGCACCCGATTAAAAGCATCAGTCAGTATCTTCAACTACAGTACCTATTGTTCTCGACAGCTGCAGGCAAGACAGTAACACCACTAATGGCATCATTTGCTGCTCTTTTAAGTACCAATGTTGACTGATGTCTCCCTTCTGTCAGGGGATATTACATGCAATCCACACAGAGCCACGAATAATGTGCGAGTACCACATATCTGAGAAGAAGCAGAGCTAGTCAGTTTAGTGTTTATTGTGGCATATTAAAGGAAAAAATTAAATTCCGTTGCCCAGTACAGTTAAATGATGGCAAGGATTGGACATAAATAGAGTCTATGATCTCTTAAAAAGTGGAGGATTTAATAGACTTGAATTTCTGAAAGCTCACATACACAATAAAGGTTTCCTCAACTGGTTGCAACTTAGACATAATGTGTATAAGAAAGTCAATGGAATGTACAAATGACTCTCATGTGTTAGTGAAGTTATTTCTGTACCATAGAGAGCACAAACACTTAAGATATTATTAGATATTTGGTCTATACCTGGACAAATTTGCATGGTTAAGAACATCTTGGTGTACACTGCTCAAGCGATTAACCGTATACTTAGAGTAGGAATAAAACAGGAATGTCACCAAATTCTCCCAATACACTACACCTTGATATAATCTGGAGGACAGTACGCATAAACATCAGTACAGAAATACATCAACAGGTGTCAGTAAATAACCTGTTACAGCTGCTTGGGAATGACTCTCTTATACAATAAAGAAGTTAATTTGAATGTCGCCAACAAGGGAAGTGGCCATGGTCAAGTAGGTCAGCGATGGCTCTGCAACTATTTCCATCTGGAACTAGGTGATTTCTGAGGTCGTGACTTTGGAAAAACTTGGATACTAAATATATCCATAGAAGGACGCGTTTTTCTACAGGAATGAAGGAAACAATCAGAATTTCAAGTGGCCAAACACTGGTCACATGACTAAACAGGCCTCTGAACTGAATCCGTGTACCGAGACATGACTTTCAGTTAATTTTGTTTCTCATATTATGTAAGTGCCCCCCTTCTTTCCTCTACGGACCAGCCTCTTGGAATGTTGCCCTTTCATTTAAAAAAAAAAAAAAAAAGATGTTGGGAAAATCAATGAAATGTGACTTAAGGAATCATCGTCCTACAATATGCAAACCATATTAGTGGCAAGTGTTTGTACCAAAGTGTGCCCAGTGTCCTAAATGACCACTAACGTCTTGGCCATTACTCAATAATACAGAGCCAGACATTAAACCCATTCATTCCCTACAGTTCCTCACAGATCCATTATAACAGTGAGCAAAATGCTGGCAAGCAGCACCGAGGACGAGACTTCACTGTGGTCCTTTTCAAAGAACGGCTATTTATCTCCCATTTTGTTCCCTAAATTACTTTATCATCATCATCAGTACCCTGAATCTGTTTTCTACGCGTTCAGTGCTCGATCATCTGGAGTTAAAAAGTGCAAAATTATTTCATGATAAAAATTATTAAAGAAGAACAACAAAAAACTGATTATCTAAGGCCCCGTCCACACGAAGCCAAAACACTTAGAGTTTCAAAAACGTTCTTCATAAAGACGGAGCTGTTTCAGTAAATGTGTCCGTCCACACGAATTCACTTGATACGCCTGAAAACGATGTAAAACACATGCCAGGGCTGTTGGTGGCGCTGTGACGGCGTAACGGAAACAAGCGGAAACTGGTGGCGGGACAAAATGAAGTGGCGTATTGTGCTTTCCATATTTGTTTGGTGAACACGGTAATAATGCAGAAGAAGTATATTTTACTGTAATAGCGATAATAGGGTAACTAGCTTCAGCAGTGTACACGCAACACTGTAGGGCGCCATTGTTGTAGTCATTTTCTGAGTTTGCAACATGCACATTTATTGAGAGGTGGAGCTATGAAAATTATTGGATAGAGTGTAAACACGGAACCGCTTAACCACTGTTTTCAAATCTTTCCACTCTGGGACCTAGTTTCAGAAATGATCGTTTTCAGACCCCCAAAATGCCAGCTTCGTGTGGATGATACACGGGTTTGATGAACTATTTGTGTGTTTAAGCCTGGGTTCATCTTCGTGTGGACGGGGCCTAACTGTAACATTTTTAAATGACTCCTTTAGTTAGTACCGTATCTACACATCAACGTTTTCTTACCTTTTGTGAGTTTTCTGCAGTGATATTTAATGATTGTATTGACTAAAAGTATACAGCTATAGTTTGCCTTATAGAGATAATATACATTAGCTGACTACGGATGTGCAGGTATAATGGAGACAACAAAAAGCCATTTGGAGTGTAGTAAAAGGAGGCCTGTTTTCTTTCTCACTGCAGCAGGAGCATGCTAGATAACAGCATGAGGAAGGAAGTGAATAACTGAATCACACCATAGCCCAGAGGGCTGCTGTTTCTTGGATCCATTTGTTGCTCAGCAGTTCGTTCCTTCAGGAAGCTCTCAGAGTAGACCATGTACTCTTCGACACAGCGCCGGGACTTCACTTGCTCAATCAGGGCTGGGTATCCGATCTCCTCAATGCTGACGGTGTCATCATCCCCCTTATCAGCTCCGCTCTTAGGAGGGCCCGTCCTGTTCAAACAGCGAGCCATGAAGTCCTCATAGCTCTCTGCCCGTGGAGGAGGCTTGTAGACGTAATCACGGCCATAGTCTTTCTGATCCGTCGACTGGGTGCCATAGCGGCGGTACATGTAGTTGTTGTAGTATTGCTCTTCTTCGGGGTTGCGGAAGTTGAAATGCGGTCGAGGGAAGCGCCCCAGTCCGTATCCAACTGCCATTCCAGCCAAAGCACCAACGCCTGCTGCCATCATGGCTTTTTTGGCAAACCCTGTGGACTTGGGCTGGTATCCCATGGACTGCACAGAGCGGGAGAAAGGAGACCCTCCCATCCCATGACCACCGTATCCATAGCCTCCTCCACCAAAGCGGGGACTGAGGATCTTATTGCCTGGGTTCCAGTTGGGATAACCACCAACTCCTCCACCAGGGTAACCACCGGGGTAACCACCAGGGTAACCTCCTGGATTCCCTCCAGGCACACCCCAACCCTGTCCAGTATTTCCTGTTCTGACTGGGTAACCACCTGGGTACTGGTTTGGGTAACCTCCTGCCCCTGGATACTGGTTTGGGTAACCGCCGGGATTTCTGCCCCCAGCTGCTGGATACTGGTTAGGATAACCTCCTGCAGCAGGGTTCTGGTTTGGATAACCCCCAGGATTGGCTCTACCAGGGTACTGGTTTGGATAACCTCCAGCAGCTGGGTTCTGGTTTGGATAACCTCCAGCTGCTGGGTTCTGGTTTGGATAACCTCCAGGATTGGCTCTACCAGGGTTCTGGTTTGGATAACCTCCAGCAGCTGGGTTCTGGTTTGGATACCCTCCAGGATTGGCTCTACCAGGGTTCTGGTTTGGGTTACTACCAGCTCCTGGGTAACTTGGTTGGTTCTGTCTGGGATATCCTCCTTGATTAGTGTTGCCTGCTCCCGGGTAAGGGTAACTTCCACCGGATGGATATGGATTGGTGTTTCGATTGGGCTGAGAGCTGGATGGCTTTGACTGTGTTCCCCTGTTGCCGGACGATGAGGTCTTCCTGCCGCTGAAACCGCCGCCTTTTTTAGCCCATGTTACTTCAGTGTTCAGGGGACATATTATAAGAAGGGACACAAGCAGCACCTCACAAAACCTCCCCATCGTGGCCCTAAAGAGAAAAGTGTGTCAAGATAATGATTCACAATTACACAAACACACATTGCTGTCCCCTTTCTTTTTTTCCACTGTGTTCTAATAGGATGGCCTAGTGTTACCTTTACACTTAATAATGTCACAATGAGCAACTCTGCATCCATTTAAATGTATTTTTATAGGCCATATTGCAGCAAATAATCTTATTCGATAGTCTTGTCCCAATTCAATTTAGATATTACATCTCCATCTGGTTAAACAAGCCCCGCTGTGAACCTGCTCTCACTGCATCATTATGATCCCGACTGACCGCTTATATAAACACAGCCACTACAGCCTTAAAATAACATGTGTCGCTTGGTTTTCTTAACAAATCTACATCACACAACACCATCATCGCTAAATATAAATAAATTGGAGGTTCATTCTTACCGGTAATGGATGGCTTGTCTGCGATGGTTTAAATGCGTTTGTTGTCCTCCCTCTCTCTCTCTCTCTCTGCACCGCAATAACGGGCTCTGTTCCAGAGCCCGTTATCTGGATCAGGGTGGATTCTTTGGGCGAGGGTGCGCTCGATTTGGTTCATTGGAAGTACCTTTGTAGGCTACAGTGGGGCGGGACTTATTCGCTGTTAACTTTGAAGCTCACAAACTAAAAGTAAATGTGTTATATGTTTTTACAGGTGCTCTCCTTATTCTTTAAGTAGTGATTTTATAGCCTAATACCACGTAAAACAACAACAGCTAGCTTAACCCCGCTCATTTTTTTTGCGCTCATGTGATTGTGCATGTAGCGTTTCATACGGATACGTTAATGCGGAATCAAACAACGGCCTGACTTTAAGGTATTTTCTTGATCATTCTGTGAGATTTATTTCGCCGCTTTGTCTATAAGGAGGTGGTGCGGTGTTAACAATAGCTCGATCCGACGACTATCCGTTACGTCCCGGTATATAGAACAAGCGCACCTTCAAGGCCTTCATATTCTTCTTCTTCTTGGCTTTAATGGCGGTTGAAAACAACGTTGCTGCATTACTGCCACCAACTGAAGAGGAGCCCCCTTTTGCCTTAATTAATTCCTCTAATAATACGAAATTGTAAGTGAACAACAAATTAATGTCAACAGATATAAATTTGATTTGATTTATTTGATTTATTTCGAACATGTAGGTGAAAACATACAAAATAATGATACACATAATAATAAAAGAATAATAAAACAGTCAGTTATACAGAAAAGAAGAGAGAAAAATGTGTTTAACATGTTCGAAAAGGAGTGGGAAGAAGTAAATACTTATTTAATCCCACCCCGAAATAAGTTTGCAGAATAATTTACAAAAAACAAAACAAAAACAAAACAATTTCACTGTGAGCACACAGTATTTTCATCCATAAATTCAACATCACAACATAGCGTCTTCATCCCATTCCCTGGTAGTACTCACTGGACCAATAATAATTAATTCAATTCAATTCAATTTTATTAGCGCTTATCATCATAAGGAAGAACAATACAGGAAACAGAAAACCCAACAATCCAAAATCGCTTTTGGATTCCCTATAAGCAAGCAGTCCGCAACGGTGGGAAGGAACCAAAATAAATGGATAAATAAAGGGTTAAGCAACAAATAGGAAAATAATAAATTGACTGGGAATCAATCAGGCCCTGAAGAGCAAATTAAAGCTCAGTCACATTCATGAGATGAAAAAATGCAATTAACAGGCTGAAGTTAAATCAAGTTATCTTGAAGCTTGTAGGTCTGATGAACATAAACGTCATATATTTCTCCAAATTACCAAAAAATACAATATTAACACTGAGGATTTTTCTATTTTTGTGGTGACATTGGCATCAAAAATCAAAAATAATCCACTGTGTGTTCACTTCCTCAGATGCTCGGAGTGCCTGAAAACTCTTGTGTTCACTCTTGCAGCCAACAGCACAACGTTAGTTGTGAATTTTGTGCAAATATTTTGGAGTTAGCAGAAGCAACTGTTGAAAGTAAATGAACCTGGTGGACTGGGGGGTAGCTGCTCATTCTGAATGGCTCACCTTGGAAGCAGCGAGAGGGCAGGATTAAAAGATTGGGTTTGACGAATACTGGTTCCTCACTTAGTAGCAGTCAGTTGAAATTCTTGCTGGGTCATGCGAGTGAAACCATCACTGGACCCTCTGCAGTTCGCCTACCAGCCCCATCTTGGTGTGGATGATGCAGTCATCTACCTGCTGCAGTGTGCTCTCTCACATCTGGATGATGGTGGGTGAGAGTCACATTCTTTGATTTCTCCAGTGCATTCAACACCATCCAGCCTTTTCTGCTGAGAGAGAAGCTGCGGGTGATGGGTGTAGACACGCCCGCCATCTCCTGGATCACTGATTACCTGACAGACAGACCGCAGTTTGTCCGTCTGGGCAGCGTTCTGTCTGATGCGGTGGTTAGTGGTACGGGAGCTCCACAGGGCATTGTGCTGTCTCCTTTTCTGTTCACCTTATACACCTCAGACTTTCAGTACAACTCCGGGTCATGTCACTTGCAGAAGTTCTCTGATGACTCTGCAGTTGTAGGGTGTATAAGAGATGGACAGGGGGAGGAGTACAGGGCTCTGGTGGGTGATTTTGTAGAGTGGTCCGGTAGGAATCATCTGCATCTCAATGTGGCCAAGAC
>OMNN01028636.1:10220-24007 GCA_900302755.1 Chromis chromis | reverse complement strand
GGTTAACAACTGTCATGTATGATGTTAAGCTCAAAACATCGTACATTATACACGTACTACACTTTACACCAACTTTAACAGCTCACATTAATTTCAAAAATGCCCCTGCATATATAGCACCAGTTTAATGCATATAAAACTATTTTATATAATATATATAAGTAGGGGGTCCCCACTCCAACTCTCCATTAGTTTGGGGGTCCGTGGCCTGAAAAACGTTGAAGACCCCTGCATTATTTCATTGAAATGTACTAAAACAAATGTGTTTGTGACACGAAAACAGAATTTATATTTTGGCTGGTAAAAAATCTGTTTGGCAGGTAGATTTTTTCATCTACCTGCCAACTTGGCCGGTAAGTCAAAAAGTTAATTTCGGACCCTGGTCCACACTTAAACGTGGATGGGGCGTCTCTTACGGTAGTGTTGCTGTCCTCCATTATACCTGTACAAACTCTTCTTTGGCCAATTCATTTCCACTCAAGTATCCCTCATTCATGTGATAAACGATATTTGGCACCAGCGCATCGACACTCATATTGCACGAGGAGGGACGACGATATATCGCTGTATCGATATCCTGTCCCACCCCTAATGCTAACAGGCTAACATTACCATGTTGACACTAAGGTAAGGCTTACGACAGTGCTGCTCCTGCACATCTGTAGATTTATCATATCATCACATGTTTTTTGGGGCTTTTTGTTCTTTTCTTAAATTCTTTCACATATCTCTAATTATATTCCTGTATTTATGTTTAGCAGTGGCATATTTAATAGCTCAGCTAGCTACATTTAGAGGAAAGAACTGACTTTACCACCTACAACCCAGCACCAGTTGGCCTTCCTTTGACTTTCATACTGTTGTAGCATGGGTCATACCGAAGCTCTGAGACTTTGTAACAGAGGCCAGTAATGCTCGGGGCAATGGAGAGTATAATGTGTTCTGGAAAGAAAAAAAAAAACAGCTCGCTCTATTTTTAGGAGCATAAAGATTTGGTTTCCACTCCAGATGAAAACTATAGGCCTGTATAATGTTGCTGCTGCCTGGGGACACGTGCAGAATCACACACAGAGACACCAATAGCTGGTTGGGCAGAGGAACGGGTAGCCGTATCAGGTTGATGAGATAAACAGGGTAGTATTGATTTGAAAAATGGAGACAGGCCGAGGGAGGGAGGAAAGAGGAAACACAAGTGCTCATATAATGCATGAAATAGCATCTTATCTAGTTCGATGACCCAAAAGAAAACACCACTCGCCCACATACTGTTGAACTCGTTGCCGTGTGGTGTGCATGTTAGACTCTAGCTGTGTTTCCATGTAATTGTCGAGTGAATTTGAAAGCAAATTTTTACAATGTTGAGAAAAATTAAAACAAGAAAATGCAAATTAGGCTTGTTTCCGCTAACTTTGGAGCCAATAAACTAAACAGTGCAGTGTCATCCGAAGATGGCCGCATAGGCTATGTTACACATGGCTGTACTAAACAGAGTAGAAGAAGCTGGAATGAAAACCATTGTTTGCCACCTACCCGAAAACCTTGAAGAAGAACAAATAAAACTTTGAGAGAAAGGAATAGAAGTCTTAAGGAATAGTTTTTTCATGTCAGCTACAGTTGGCCATGCTTTACTGTCTGGACGTTCGCTACATCAGAACTTATTCGAAAAAGGTGGTTCCATCTCCCATGAAGTGCATTAACTGTTTGTTTTTTTAAGTCAAACCCCATCTCAAGTGATGCAAGTTTTGCATTTAGTTGAAAGTTTTTTTGAAAACCAACTTTTTCTCATGTAGTACCACAAAATGTACATAAAAATATGTCATGGAAATGTGGGTTATGTGAATATCTAGATTTAATCATCTTTGTCACTTCCTTCATCACTATATTTTTGTTTATTCATTTCCTGGTTGCGTTTTTGTATGTGTGGCACAGTGGCATCAACGCAATATTCAGTAATGAGATTAAAACATATGTTTTGTACTCCCACCGTGTCTGGATTTTTTTGCTTTTGGGTGGGTTGACCTCTTTTGCATTTATGCTGTTGCTCCCCTTCAGTATTTTCTGCTTTCTCTTTCATAAGCAATTTAAGCTTCTATGGCTGTTGTACTATACTCAGTGACTTAACTATTCAGACTTATGTGTTTTTTTGGCATGTCAAAATGTTTCTATATTTGGTTTTCATGTCATCAAGCAACAGATTTTAAGAGATTCTGTGGGACAGAATTAATTTATGGATGGAAAATAACACTGGAGAACTAATCTGGTAGTTTTAAGAAATGTAATGACTATTGTTGGAAACAATGCCCTGATTGTATCAAGGGACGGTCAGATGATCATGATAGAGAAACATTCCTGGAATGGAAATTAAATGCTGGAAAAAGTCTACTTTGCAATTAAAACCTTTTAAAGATATAAAGAATCCAGATTTCAAATACTATACTTATACACAGTACTTTATATGTGTAATTGAGAAAACGGCAATCAAATGATTCACACCTTTGTGGAAGTTGGCAACGTTTGATCTGAATTAGTTCTGGTTTCCATGTCTATTCATCTCTCTATCCATGCGTCATGTCTTATCCACAGCTGGTTAGATTGTGATAACTGCTTGGGGAGTGACTCATCTTTGTGCTGCTTTCTAGCAATTTTTAAATTACACTTGCTGGCACAAGGAGCGACATACCATACAATTACAGGTCAAGACATGCTGACATGCTGACATGCTCTTACAGGTCCAAGTCTGGAAAGCCTCATTTGTCTGGAGTTGTAGCGTTTATTGTTTGATTGTTCCTGCCCTTAACCAAATTTTTGTTGCCAAGCACTACCATTCAAAAGTGCTTAGTTGCAGGGATTGTGTTTGTCACCAGGCAACATTAGCTCAGTAAAACAATTATGTCAGAGATGCAGAGGGAACTGTTGCCACTTTGGTGTTTCCACTCATTCAAGTTGTTTGCTTGGTTTTTGCAAGATTTACGTTGTTGCGTTCAGTTAAAATGCCTTTTGAACCTCTGTGCCACACGTTTACATTTTTATTTGCTTACTAAATAATAGATTCAAAGTAGAAAAGCTGCTTTAGCATCTTGTCTCATCGTGCTTTCTCCTGGCAAAGAGCAAAAACCCAAGGTTCTCCATGAATCACGTAGAGACTCATGTCCTTGTTTATCATGTTGGCTACATAGTTAGAATTGCAAACCAAGGAAAGTTTTTTTTTTTCTGTGAAGCACCTGTAAAACACAGAGGACATTTAAAGTGCTTTACATAATGTAAACAAAAACAGAAAATAAAATTAGGGAAAGAAGATTAAAATGCAACCAGACAAATAATAAGCCAAATGGGTTTTGTAATGATGTAATAATGGAAATAAAGTGTAAATGACTAAATACATTTAACAAATGCACAAAATGCCAAGAGTTTTTTAGTAAATTTGAAAGTGGTTATAGCTGTGATGCATTTATCATTAGGATCCTGCTGCTATGGTAAATGCAGTTTAACTATTTGCATGATTTTACAATGATTATTTCCTGGGAAACTATCACTCTTTCCTGTGATTTCTTGCCATAAATAAAGTCTGGTTTTAAAAACAAATCTGTGATTAAATAGTCATAAAAATGACATTTATTATAACTTCCTGATGAGGTTGTTATTGGTGCAGTTGCAGACAGGGAAAAAACATCATATGCACTTATTTCATTGTATTTTTATGACTTGTTGGATAAATATGCATATTATTCTTGGACATTATGTTGTAGCATTTAAGGCGGATATCTGCACTCTATGCTCCACCTGTTGAGCTTTGCTCTGTGAGAGCTGCATGTAAATGTAAATTTCAGATTTCAGTACATATGACATTCTTAGTTGTGTGAATGCACAGGTGCTGAAAATGCCTTAATCCCGGAGGTATTTTTTCCTTAGAAATAGGAACAGCTTTTGTTGACAAGTCATTTCACATGATTCATCCCTGGTTTTGACTCAAGGAACAAATATATGATTGCTTTGTAAACAGCCTAGGAAAAGTCTGCATTATTCAGTTTTCCTTAAGCATTTAAAATCATATTTTCACCCAAGGCCATTAAGTGATTTATAAACAACAGCAGCAGCATTTACCAGAACTTTTATAGCTACAAGCCTGGCTAAAGATGGAAAAATAGTAGACAGTCCTTTTGACTGTTGCAAATATGAATATGTCTCTTATGTGGAGGTGAATCCTCAAGTTCTTGCTATTTATTTTCATCATAAAAGGCTGATTCAGTTATTGCCTTGATGCGGCTGCTGAGGCCCAGATAAAATAAAGCCCAGCTCTATTCTCAGTAATCTGTTCATTCAGACAGTGGCACCCCTGGAAACTACACCTGGAGGCCCCTCTGATAAACATGCTCAGATGACACAGTGCTCAAATGTGCAAGCACAAATACACAACAAATACTGTCACTGTTAGAGGATGCTGAGAGGGAAAGTATGTCGCACTGTGATCTCACTACCCACACATGCCCGTGCTGTATCGGAAAGCGACTTTCTTGTCTTCTCTGTGTGCGTAAGTGTGTTTATGCAAGTGTGTGAGGGAGAGAACAAGAGAGAGTGCGTGCCAGACACAGAGACTCTAGTGTTTTGGGCTCAAGCAGCAGATTTCTCTACGATAATCAGCTGGATTGTCTTGCACGCACAACATCTGTCTCAAACACACACAAACACGGCCATTATATAGTCATTACTGTCAGGCTGATTCTGTACAGCCCTCGCTAACATGCTCTTTCTCCCTTATCCATCCCTTCCTTCCCTTTGTCCTTCTTTGTCTTGTTCTTGCTGCCTTCTTCTCTCCTATTTCTTCCTCCATCCAGACGGTTTCAATCTTGGAGCAGCGGCTGACGCTGACAGAGGACAAGCTCAAGGAGTGTTTGGAGAACCAAATGGAGATCGGTTTACATCTCCAGAGAAGAGAGGAGGCTTAAAGATGGCGGCATCTGAGAGAGGTTGAGCTGTGGTGTGGTGTCGAGTCACATCAACACCATAGACAGAACTTTACGCATTGTTGCTGTTAAAAACTTTTTTACGTATTCAGTCGCACATTCACACGTATATCAAGAACTGGGCCTTAAGTGCACACTGAGCCTTACTGCTGATGTACTGTTTCTGGTTATTTCACAAAGAGATATCAGAAGTGAAGGAGGTGAATATTAGAGAAGTTCCTCTACAGCAGTGCTGAGCGCGCAGTCTCTTTTCTGCTGACAAAGGACCTGCGGCTAGTAGTCACTGTGTGTGTGTGAGTGTGAGTGTGTGTGTGTGTGCGTGTGCGTGTGAGCGTGTCTGTGTGTGTGCCCGTTTAAAAGTGACAACACATACAGGGGACTTTCGTGCTTGCCTATGCACTGTGCATTCATTTGTATTTCAGTTTGTCTTGCACAGAATGACACCAGTGCAAAAGTCCATATATGTATGTAAACTACCACATTGTTCATTGGAGCAGTCATCATTTCTAGCTGTCATTTTTAAAGTAGAGAAAGTGGCCCATTTTGGTCATATTCACTAGGTTCATTCTGCACAGATTCACTGATTTTTGTTCGTCTTCCATCATTAGTAGTTGTGCTTTTTAAACCATCTAGTTGGGCAGTAATCACAGAGCATCACAGTGCCTTTATTGTGCCCAACATGAAGAAACTTTTTGTCCAGGTTGGTAAGTTTAAGACCGTTCTGGGTCATTTTAAAGGATAAGTGTGTATTTTTATTATTGTCAGCAGATCCTAAGACTGAAACCACCCTGCACTGATGCTACAAACAGGTATTGTCTGTGTGGCGAAAGCTTGATGTAGGTTATTCCTCTGTGTCCTAGACCTCTATTGTTGTCCAACAGCTGTTAAACACACATCAGCGAGCCGCACTGAATAATATGTTCGTTTATTACTGCAGGGATGCATGTATTTTCTCTACAGCACCTGTGAAGCACCTTGTTTACTTCCTAACTTCCTTAGCTGTTTTCAAGGGGTCATTGAGTTTAGTGCCATGAACAGTGCTGGGGATGGATGAAAGATTTTCAAGGGAATCATTGACAATAACAAAAATTAAAACAAACATCAGCCTCAGGCTTTAAGTAAGAATAATATTAGTGCTGTTTGTATTGGTTTTAAGTCAGTTTTTTTTTAATGCTGTTGGAAAGATAATCATCTTGATCTGTTCCCTGTGCATCTTGTTTTTAAACTTTAATACACTGAAAGTAAGTTATTGTGTACATTTCTTAATAAATGTTTTAAACTCTGGACTCTGACGTGGAATTAGTTGATATAGTGATTCTGGGTCCTCTTTCTTAACCCTGAGCTCTGGTTTTGTATCGAGCGACAGAGAGTTTGTTTTCATAATCGCTGCCAAATCGATGATGTCACAGGCTCATTTTAAGAGACTGCTTCATCCTCTGGTCCGCTGAGCTCGAACAAGTTACCGGAGAAATCATGACTTTCCTGTCTTTATTGTCCTCAGCAGAGATGTTAAGACCATGAGCTGTGAGCTGTGTCATCCGTTGCTCACGGCGAGTAATTTTCAACCCTTTCTTTGCCAGATTTTGAGTGATGATTTATTACAAAAGCACGGGGGTGGCTGCTAAATACGCCTGCCCTGCTTGTGTCCAAAATCCTTATGTTTCACCCCCCGAGTAATTTACGTAACCTGACCGCTGGTGCTGGATCAGTGCTTTTATTTTTAGAAGCTTCAATGAAAATGAGCCCGAGGCTGTGCTTACACGCACTCTGTGATTTCTCGAGGAACAGATTTAGCTGAGCCCTAACTATTCATTCATTTCATTTTATATATTTTTTTGTATTTAACATTCTGGTAATATGATTATAAAGTAATGAGTGAAACTGAGTCCTATTATGGAGGTCTCAGTCAGTCTGAGAGAACAGTGCAGAGCCATTAAGAAGGGAAAATATTAATGACTGTTTCTTTAAGACCCGGCTCGGGCTGATGGAAAAAGAAGAAAAACAAAACCGGAATTCTGGAGCTGTGCTGCCGGGCCCACTCTCTTCCTTCCTGTCTGGGGCCCGCGGACACACACAGACACACACTCACACACAGACACTCCAGCCAGAGAAAACAGCTCCCTTTACTATGGGCCTCAACCAGACGGCCTGCCAGGAGCCCTAGTGGAGGAGAGGAGGGGCTGAAAGAGTGGGTTCAATAACTGCTAAGCTGGTGTGTGTGCTCCTGTACGTCTGTCTTTGTGAGGACCAAGTCTAGTTTTCTGCTGGTCCTCTCTTTAAACCAGACCCTCACAGGCCTGTTTGAGGGATTAAGACTTAGTTTTAGACTTAAAGTTAGGTTCTGGTTTAAGTTCAGCTTAGAGGAAAAATCAGTCAGTTAATCAGCTAGTATATTAAAAGAACATATTTGAAAATCTGCCACTGTATTCTTTTGTTTCTCTACTTAGGATTTACTTCCTTTCTGTTTTATACCATTGTGTACTGAATGTCTTTGGGTTTTGGTCTAACAAAATTAAGACCTAATCTGCATAAAGTGGTAATTTTTCTCTATTTCCTGATGTTATATAAGTCAAATTATGAATGGAGCATATTACTGGCAGATTAATCATTAATGAAAATAATTTGTAGTTGCCATCTTTGTTTAGTTCAGGGTAGGGCCACCTTAAATCTCTGTTTTATTTGACTGGTTCCACTACATTGACACAGCAGGGCATCTGGCAAAAACTTGAACCTGGCTTATCTTTTGGAGCGGACAACATCCGCCAGTGATCAATCAAGCATGTGCCCATTCCTAATAGATTACTTTACAACATGATAGCTGAACTTTTAATGTTTACCTAACTTTCTAGAACAGCAAAATCCCTTTTCAGAGTAAGACAAACTTCTGTGCAGTGTTTTGGCACCTGATAAGTCTTTAGACTAATGGATCTCTTACTCAAACTTGAAGCAACACACCCTCACCAAGCTGCCCATTAACATTTGCGGTTACGTATGTAGTCGGGATGGTTTTGGTTGGTGTTAGGGGCTACAGGGAATGCACTATGTCAAAGAAGGTCCTTACAAATATAGCTGTGTAAATGTGTGTTTGTGTCTGTGCACTAGAAAGAAAGGGGAGAAAAGAAAAGTTGAAGAGCGGGCCGCTGTAATATGTAGCCCATGTGTGGCCACAAGTGTGTGTGTAGGAGGGGGTTGGTGATCCTATGAGGAGAACATCTGGATATGTTTTTCCTGGTGTGCTGTGGTTGCCGCCGCTGTTTGCCTGTGTGTGTGTTTTAGTGCTTTACTAGTTCACTGTGTCAGGTCTTTGCACTCTCTTGCACTTCTTGGCTTTTTGTTTCCTCGAACGTTGTGTCATTTTCTGACAGTTTTATGAGACAGAAATGATACCTGTGAGCTGTGACGGTCAAACCTCTGTGCCCTGTAGCAGCAGGTGGAGGCTGTGCTGACATTCTGTGTTCCCAAAATGTCTACAGCCATATAGTCTTAGAACTACAACTTGTACCCTTGTGTGTTCTAAATGGTTATTTTCTGACCAAAATACTGAAATAGTCATTTCACCAGTGTGGTGGTCACTGCTTAATGATCTGATGGGGAACTGGATGTTTTGTAGTTCTAGGAAATAAATTGGAGGCGGTCTGAGGATACAAAATACACAGAAGAGTCGAGAGGAACTCGAGTGAAATAACATAGAACAACCTAGCAGTTTGGAAACCATAAGTTGTGATGTACAAAAGTTTCCAGTGAGTCACAGCAAAGTCAGGTGCACTATAAGTTTTTACAAGCCCAGAGAGATGTTCAGAAACACAGACAGAGCCACATGCAAAGGGCAGACAAAATAATGTAAACACCTCATGTAAAAATAATTGGACCACGTTGGAAGTCAACCGCAATTACTAACACTGCTAAAAAAGAAAAAAGAGAGAAGCGCCTCATTTTAACCATTAGTTTCTCGGCATTTGATATTTTCCAAGCTTTATGTCATCTGGCTGCAATAAACTAATAGAGATGCGCATGTGGTTCCTCCAAAAGTTCTTTGGTCCCTCTTCCTACCGAGTCTCTGATATCTGGTCAAGAAGTCATGGCTATCTTATAATCTTCATGCATGGCGCCCGTCTATAATTTATGTTGTAGTTTGTTTAGCTCAGTTTTTAGCAAGACCGTAGTAACAAGACAAGTTCCACATGCTAAAGATGCATTTTTAATCGTCTGTACAAGGTCAGTACGCCTGTTTTGTTTGCTACATTGCCTCAGTTTGGTAGCTAGCTAGCTGAAGAGCTAATTGGGCTAGTCGCATACAGCTATTGTAACTTTATGAACTGCATATCAACAAACAACTAGCTTAGCAAACAAACACTGTAAGTAATGTTATACATTTAGATACTGTTGTAAGCTATGACTACATACTCAACTAACTTACCAGTCGAGAAGAAACATTGCAAGGTTAGCATCAAACTTCATTCCTTCACCTGCCAAGAGCTAAACCCAAGCAACGGCAATGCTAATTCTTGTTTCACTTCTGTTACTTACTTTCTTTGACAGCAACACCGTCAGCATAATGGACAAGAAGTTATTATACTGCCTCTGGACAGTGCTACTCCTTCTTCCTCTCATGTTGGACTGAGGACAGGCAGCTTCTTGAGGTACAAAGTCAGTTGTTTATGCTAGTGGTAGCTAGTTAGCTTGCTAGCTTCAGACCTCTGCAAGAAGAGACGTAACCACTTTCAACACATCAAAGCTGGTATTTCTTCACATTCTGTTTAGAGTTTAGTTCATTGTTGAATGTTTAGAACTAAAAAACTGTACCTTTAAATTTTAATTTAGCTAAACCATTTATCAACGCTGATTTTTGTGTCCTTTTGTTTTTGAATGGTAAAAGGTAATGATGATTAACTGGCTGCCTTGCACTCTAATAACCTTCTTTAATTAAAAACAGTAAATTGTTCATCTTTTCCACATCAGAGTCAGGTCGGCTGGTCAGTTTTTTGTAACCACCTAATGCTGCCAACATTCTCCACAACATCTGTGGCGCTGTTTAATGCAAACAAGTGAATGTAACACTATAAATGTCTTCCAGGAGAGACTCTTTTCAGCATAACTCGAACCTGAACATTATTTTGTCTTCAGTTGTTTAAAGGTTAAAAAAAACAAACATGAAACAATCATAAAGTATGTACAGGTGTACAAGTTTCCAGAAACTCCTTACAGCAGTGGGCCTTAATCCCACCATGTCTTCTTTGACCACTGCTGGATTTTGGCAAAACTCCCCTGTGCCTCATTTCCTGCTTCACCTCTCCTCCCCCGCCTCACCCCCGCTCTCACTCCCCTCACTGCCTCCCACTTCTTCCCCCTTTGAGACACTGAGCTGTGCTTGACGGCAGCGGCTGAGGTTTGGCGCGATGCTCCTCCGGCCCACGCCTCGGCTTCTGCTCCAAAACCATCTTTTCCATTCGATCCCAGAGGGAGAGAATGGATGGAGGGAAAGAGGTTAATTTTTTTTTTCTCTTCTGTTGAAAGACGATACATCAAAAAAGGTTTTTAATTTTGTTGACCGACCGGCCTGTTGTGGCAATATGAAAAAGGAGCTGCACTTCATCTGGAAATCAATTTCAGCTGCCCACTTATCAACATTCCATATCTGGACTCAACAAAATCTTAATTTCATTCACATCTGCTGCCCAGCAAACATTTTCATTCTGCATACATCTGTAATTTGGATTTGCTAAATATATAGTTGCTTCAGTTGTGAGAAAAGCGTCCTTACAGTACAACCTTCAGTGTATGTGGTGTAACATAAACTTTCCAAGGTTAGCACTAAATCACACATGACCTGCGGTGCTGCCACTGCTCAGGTAACACAAATAAAACCAGCTCGTACACGCTTCAAGTTGTGTAATTGTGTGCTGAAAGTTTAAAATGTAATGACCTACTTTACAGAGGGCCAACCCATAAAACAAACCTGGTGATAAGTCGGAGAACACCCAGCCCTTCTCAAAGCCTCACCTCAGCCTCACCTGCCTCTCTAAAGGTCGACCACTCCGACACACACCCATCATTTAAGGCAGCCTTTCTCCAGACATGCAGCTACAAATGTGGCTGAGGAAACCATGTTTGCATAGTTTGTCGGTTTCCGGAGTAAAACTTTTATAAGGTGTTCATAACAATGTTATTTTCTGACAAGAACATGAATCAAATGTTATGTGGTTATGACTGTAGCTGCATAATCAGGGCTGTAGGCAGGATTTTAAAAATATCAAGGTCGTAAATTCAAATACCCTCCATGCTACTCCATCCCATCAAAGAAATGTTTGACTAACCAACTAAAATAAACCGTATTGTTTTCAAATTACTAGATTTTTTGTCTTCATTTTATTCATTCATGTCACTGTTCTGTATTATCATTTATGTGTAATTTGAAAAAAACACCATTATCAGATCATTGAATCCCCCAAATTCCAGACACAATTCATGGGAAATTACCGTATTGTAGTTTATCAAGTTTCACTGCATGGGAATAATAGAAAGCTTCGGTGAAAAGCTAAAGAGTTTGTTGAAATGTAATGCAAAAAGGGGAAAGAAGTTAATTACTTTGAGTAGTAATAAAGTCAACCAGCCCTGTTTATGACTGATGTCTCGAGGTGTGACAATAGAGTTCTGATATATTTCAACCTGGCGTGTTTCTCAGTAATGTGGCTATTGTGGCATGTTTCCTTGCTAACATTGCACTCCAAGAAAGATGATTTGTACATGAATCATCGACGTTTGTTTTTGTCTGATTGAAAGTAAACACAGAAATTAGCTGCCTGGAATGCACATTTTGCTAACTATATTAGCTTTTACTTACCATGGCCGGCGTTGCAGACTGAAAACAAACATTTAAATCGTTACATAGAAAACTTGGCTTTCTTTGGAAAGTTGCAGGGAGTTCTCGTTTATCGTCCCGCTAAATGCCTTTCGCAAGCTGTTTTGTGCGATTTCTCATTTCCCCAAATCTCTACAACGGAGGAGAGGAATGCAAAGTTAGCATGAAACCCAGAGCCATGAGACATTAATGGTAAATATGTGAGGTTAAGATAAACCACAATTGTCTTTTTGAGTCACTTTAAATGCAGAGGTGACGGTTACGACAAATCTTTGTCATGACCTCTTTGACATCAGCTAAGGGGAAACGGTCTGACATAAACACAACACATCAAGGCCTCATACACTGAAGTGTTAATATGCTGTCAAAAGCTCTTGAACTGTTTAATGTAAGTGAAGTACTATCATTTAGAAGCATGTACAAGGTATGTTAATGTGTTTCTACAATGCTACCTTATTAAAATAGCAGCATACATCTTATTATAGGCTACAGACAGACAATATCTTTACCTATATGTTTATTTCACAAGACAAATATTTAGAAAATATCAATATTTGTACCTACAGAATACCTTCTTATTGGAGGATTTGTCTTTAAAAAGTGGAGGTTGTATTGAAAGGAGCCTCATGAAATGTTAAGTAAAGTTTCCATGAGAAAATGGTGAGGAAACTATTAAAAGTCTCGAAGTTATCATGACCATTTTGTATTGGATTTTATGGCAGTATCAGACTAATATTACTGAAGAATATCAGATGCCGTCAGCAGGTTCGTCTGTTGGTGTCTATATTATGTAAAACTCTTTGCTCTTGCTTTCACAGAGGGCGTTTTAACTTAATGACACTTAATGGCATCAATCATAAACATTTCTAAAGTCTGATTCAAATTCATGATAGTTTTCACACCCTAACGTTTTGTTATGCAACCTTATGCACTTGAGATGAATCTGTATTTCTTGCAGTGGAGATCCAGGCTTTTTTTGTAGAAATGAGAAACGTTCAGAAGGCCCCAACACATTTTTTCACATTTTTATCCTTTTGTCATCGCCATAAACATTTTCAACTCCAATCCAAATTTACTGACTCCTGATTTTTCACATCCACATATGGCAGTTAACCTAAATGTTTTATTGTATTTATGTAATAGCTGCAGTTATGAAGTCACGTATATATTACTCATATTAATGCTGTGTTGATGTTCTGTTAATCGGCTTCTCTCAGGCTGGAACAAGCTAAGCTGGAACAGAGAGGAGGAAAGTGAAACTCCTGAGGAGAACAAATCGTTGGAGTGTTATTTGGCCACCTTTGGCCATCTGTCTTTATGGCCCTGCCTCTGAGCTGTCACAGTGATATAATGGGGTGAGGCTGAAGGTGTGTGTGCAAGAGAGACAGAAGGTGAGCTGAGTACTGAGTTAACATGCGATGACTCACCTCGGTGCTTTTACAGTCCTGGCAGTGTAGGTACAGTGTGTTTACTCTGCAGGTTGATTAGATACAGTAGGCAGGGTTACAGTGGGTTTAAAAAAAGATTTAAATCTTCAAATAGGGAATCACTGTTGCTTTTGTCATGTTGGTTCAGTGATTTATTAAACTGCGAACAAAAGCCATCAAATGTGTTTTCTGGAGCTCGTCCAAACTGACAGCAGCAGAGGAGTGTTTCTGAAGACCGGTTGGATGACTTGGTTTTAGGGTGGATTTCCCCTGTTAACTCCCTGACGGACGAAATTTCTAATCACTCTGTTGAGGTTGTTCATTCATTTAGTGCTCTAACCTTATTGTAACAACCCTACTTCCTGAAAATTACATTCACATTCAACTAATCTGCAGTATTGAATACACTAGTGTACAAAGGTTTGAGGCGCTTAAAGTAAAGCGAGGAAGCTTCAAAAATAACACCATAAATAGTTTTCATTTATCTGGGTTAGGGATAGGGTTCTGGGTCCTTAGAAGTCTTGAAAAGTCTAAAATCCC
>OMNN01028636.1:0-10200 GCA_900302755.1 Chromis chromis | reverse complement strand
CATAACCTGAATTTTTGGACTAAATACAATATGTCTACAATTTTGACAGATTTTAAGAATTGACTGTACTATGCAGTTAACCCTACTTTTTTAAAGTTAGGTTAACTTCAGTCTCTTTTATTGATCATGCTGTACCAAAATGAAACAATCATTACTAGAATTACTACTCTTCAACCTTGCTTTCATTTGTGCAACTTCAATTAGATCTGATTTGAGAACAGCACATGTAGGGCTTGACTGAAGCCTGTTAAATAATAACGAATTTGAAGTTGTGTGCAATAAACCCCTTTGAGAATAAAGGCATTAGAATCACATCAAAAACATACATAAGCCATACAAAGCCACCAGCAAATGCCTGCCATCACTAAATATTGTTATGTTCTGTATTTACATCGGGGGAATCACCAAGGTCTGCCCCATCTTCACTAACCTGTAGAGGTTTTTCAGTGCCCTGAAAAAAAAACTAAGTACTTTGCAGTTGGAATTTTAGATTGGTGGTTAAAAGTAAAGTTGATTTTCGTACTAATATAATCATTTATGTATGACCATATTTTGTTGCAGAACCTTGCCAGGTACTCTGTCAGTAGCAGGCTGTATATATCTTGGAGAATTTGCCATGCTTTTTCCATGGATTTAATCTGTCCTAGTGTCTTCCATCACTTCATGTCATCCCACACGGACTCCATAATGTTGAGATCTGTGTGCTCCATATTATCTGTTAGAGGACTCCGAGTTTTTCATGTGGCTGAAGATGGTTTGGGATCAGTCAGACGCCTCCCTGATGGCATCCCATGATGGATAAGATTCTAAACATCTAAAATGCCTAAAACGTTTGCACAGTACTTTATATTCTGAAGCAACTCAGAGGATTTTTGAAGGTTTTTAAACTGTGGGTTTAGTTAAATACTGGAAAAATCAATAATGACTTAACTATGAGACCAGTTGTATAAACTTTTTAACAAGAGTCTACAGCCACTAGCAGCTGTGTGGGGCTGTAGTTGAGCGGTGCTTTGACCTCAGTGTAATGTCTCCATGCTAGCTTGTTGATTATGCTCACAACTGCAAGATTTTCCAATCATAATTAGCATTAAACACAGAATACAGACGAGGCTGATGGGAATGTCATGGGTTTTTCCGTTATTTTGCAGTGTTGGACATACTTGATGGTGGCGCCAAAGGAAAAGTCAGGGGATTACCATTACCATGAATGTCTGTACCAAATGTCATAAAAATGTAATAGTTGTTGAGATGTTTCAGTCTGGATCAAAGGGGTTGGGTCAAGTGATTGTGGCTTAAAGTTTAATCAAAGTCACAATCTGTCTGTGTTTTTAACTGAGTATATTAATACAGTGAAATCATCTGATCATCTGTGACTCTCCACATAATTAACTCTTGAATTTAACAGTGGTTTTGTGTCTTGCCCAGATAATACAACATTTTGACTCTTTGCCTTTCAAACTAGCTTTTATTAGGCAGACCGTGATCTTTCAGGATATCACATTTTACAGACTGGACAAAATCATTGACTCCTTTTGTCTGTGAAGGATGGAAAACAAAAAGCCGAACAATCATTCATGTTTTGCTTCTGCAGACTGAGGATAGTGCAATGTTCATTGATACAAACATGTTTCCATCACTGTCGACTCTTCTTTCACTTTCCACCATCTGTCTCTCAAAATCGTCTACATTTTTCTTGTGTTATGTCAGTCTCTCTATTTCTCTGTCTTTCTAGTTTGGTCATTAATAATGAATTCACCTGAGCATCGTCTCTGTGGCTCAGAGTTCATAGTGTAAGCATGTGTTCATAGCTCTTTGATAGTCACACATACACACACACACACTTTAGACAAAATCTACACTTAAAAGACACACACAGCCACACTCGGTATCTCTCTTGGTTTCTTGAAAAATTCATGGCAGCCATTGCTCACACGCATCCGCCAAGGACATCAGCATTAACCCTGACTTTCTTTTGCTTGTGTGGCCACTGAACGCTTCAGCGGTTCCCTCAAACATCTCAGCTCAGGCCGCTTCAGAAGCTGCCTTTGGGAGAGCATTCAGTTATTTTATAATGGATGGGTTTTCAGGCCAGCATCCTAGCTTGTGTAAGAAGTCATGTACATGGACCTTATGCTTAGTCCATTTTTTTCACACTTTACATCTATAACCTCACTGTATAAATTACAATTTTAAGTGTTATTTCAGTTCTTTGGTCAATTATTGCAACCTTTGTGACAATCGAATGTGCATGAATCCATTAATATTCTCATAGAAAATGGTGAAAAACAACTGTTGGGAGTTTAGAGACCCAAAGCTAATGTCTTTCGAATTCTTGCATTGTCTGACCAACAGTCTAAAACCCAAAGGTATTCAACATATAACAATGTAAAAGAGAAGAAGCTAAAAAAAATCCTCACATTTCAGACACTTGAACCATCAAATATTTATGTTTCCTGCCTAAATAACTTCAGAGTTCACTGATTATAGCAAAAAATGTCAACAAATAGTTGTATATATCTGCCAATTAATAAATTGTTTCAACAAATGTAATCTCCTTTTAATCTACAGAGCACTTGGAATCTGTAATTCATGCTGTTATTATATTGTGATCGGATTACCACAGATTTGTATATGTCTGCCCAGTAAACAGGATCTATCCAAGCTTCAGCTGGTCAAAGAATGTGCAGAGCATCAATTTTAGCATCTCTGCACTGGTTGTTTGTATATTTTAATATAGATTTAAGGCCATCCAGATCACTTTTAAAGCACACAGTATGGAATTGGCTCCATTTCTCACATGCTAACCCTGTATGAGTGTACCATAAAAATTCCCAGGCTGAGTTTAAAACCAGAGCAGATATTGCAACCACACAAGCAAGTTCTTAATGTTTTAATCTTATTAGTAAAGTCCCAGTATTCCAAGTCATTATCTGCATATTAGATGATTCTGCACCTCTGATGTATATCCAGTGCCTTCATTCAGTGTTAGAAGAAAAACATGTCACGCTTAAGTAGATATGCAAATAGTAAGGGTGTGGAGATTGGGGTGGTGGAGGGGTGTGTAGTGCAGAAGAATCACATGTTGTCACAGATCTTCAGTTCACGTTTGCTTTTATTTTCATCCTAAGATCTTTTCCTGACCTTAGGCATTTTGTAGTTGTCATGCGTAGGCAAGAAGGGTAGAACTTTAATAACATAATATGACGTACAAAAGTTGTCATTAAATGTAATCCAAGATTTCACAGGTCTGTCCAAAACTGAGTTTTAATTTATTTATTTATTTGCTCTTACAGCAGCTCTTGTTTTCTTTTCACTTTACATTTTCTTAGGTTTATGAATATATACTATATAAATAAGTTCATTAGTGGTAATAACATTGAAATGTATGTAGTCCATTACTAAAAGTATTACATAAAGTAGCCTTGCCAATACTGTCTAATAATGATATTCCACTCAAAGTAGCATGAATGCCTTTGGGAATTACACCTAAATAAATAACTGTATTGTGCATAAAAGTTAAAACTTATATTTTACCAGTGGCCAATAACAATACCAATCTCAGTACCTGCATATGTGTAATAATTGGACAGATAGAAATCCCAGAGCAACTGCACAGAGACAGACACAGTTCCTTGATACATTTTCCAGGCCTGTTTTTATGTGTTGACAACCTGCGTGTTTAGGGGCAAAGGAAACAGCAGAGGAAATGCCAGCGTTAGCGTGGGAGAGGGGTGGTCACCTCACTCAATCACTGAGGTGAGTGGGTTTAAACCACAGTCTGCCTTAAAGAGACCTCAGACAGAAACAAGAAGCAGAGCCAAGTTGGTATGTTCCTAGATTTCTTTAGGTGGAACGAGGGAGAATTTACATCGTCGTTAAGATGTATATGCAGCGCAGGGCAACACATAAACTTATTTCATGACAGAGAACTACAAATCCTGCCTTATGAGGATGAATTACATCGACAAATGTTGTCTTAATGAACAAGTATAATTCAGCCTTGAGAACATGAAGTTAAAATCTCTGAGGTTGTTCCGCTGACTTCTCCCAGAGTAATTTTCCAGGTATATGAGCATATTTTCTGCTTTAGAAATCATCAGTTTAGCACTGTTCATGTGTAAGAAAGCCCAGATGAGTCACAAAGATCCTATTTGCTTTCTATTCATTGTAAGATGTGCACTTTTTTTTTGTTGCTATTTGTATTTATTAAAGTTGAAATGAGATTTTAATTCTCCTTTCCAGCTATTGTGCATATTTTCCCATTTTCAAAATAAATCATTTTCTATTTATGGACAGAGCATCTAAGTTTCATGCGTCTGGGTGGAAGTTTACCACGACAGTGTTAGACTCACACCAAATATAAATAATAAGTAGTATTCAGCAAGTTTTCAACACTTTTGGCTCATAAGTCATGAGGTGCAGTTTTTGAATGTATAAATATGATGTGTTGTGGGATGTTAGTAGAAGCTGGTTTATGTGGCTGAGACAATATTTTTTTTATTTCCACAGTTGTAATTTCTAAGGCCACTATATAGTGGATCATCCTTTAATGAGCTGAATGTCAGAAAAGTGCATTTCCAGACCAACAAAGTACACAAATCATCAGTTCTAATGGTAGTTTGTGACTAAACAAAAAAACAGAAAGACCTATTTATCTAAACCATTGCAGTGATGTTAGCATCTGTGCTGATGACAATTTTCATCGTAGAAACAGCTACTGGAATAGTTAACACTGGACATAACTTTGCTGAAAATCGACTTGGTAATCTGATATGGTGGCATCATGGATAATGACCTCTGATAAAATGTGTGCGTACCAGCTCAAAGAATTGTATGGTGGTTGTGTGGACTGTTTAGCACGAGCAATTTTTTTTAATTCTAGTAATGAAAGATTGAAAAAAAAGAATAGGCTGCATATGGAGTGATTTTGGACACAACCTTAGTGTTAGTGCTGATTCCCACAACACATTTTGATTCTGTAGTTTGAGCTGTTGAGTCATTTGTGGCTCCTGCACACCCAGTGCTGTTTTAATCTAACACTAGGTATCTGTAGTGCAACTCTGTCTCCTAAAAATACGCTCCTATACAACTAAACTGCATTCTCAATGAAGTTTGTAGGGAAACATATTTTCTCTTGGTGAGGTGACAGAATGACGTAGTAGGAAATGTTTCCACTCTCAAAGAGCCACATTAAGAGGATGAAGGGGCAGCGGTGGCAGAGGTCCAACACGAGACTCTCACCCAAGAGCCTCCAATTTGTGTCCCCTGTGAGACCATTATTTTCAGACTTAAGTTGTGTTTTCAAATGCTGTTTGGCTAGATTCAGGAAAATCTCATAGTTTCAGTAAGAATAGAACCTTTATACTACATGTCTGACACTTCTTCACCCTTTTTTGGCTCACTCGGCTGACAAGTCCCGCCTCGTCTAATATATGATTGGTTGGCTGAAAAGAGCAAACACATGGAAAGTGATATAATAAATGGCAAAGATGTGTGAATTAGAAAGGATTTTGTGATACATCACAGAAAAAACATAATCTGTGGGAGATTAAGTTTCCCTCAAAATGTAATTTCAAATGCAGTTTAGTGATAGAGAAATGTAATTAGGGGGAGACAGGGCTGTGTAGTTATTTGGCAAATGGCAAGACTATAAGAAGTCGCTGCAGTGAGTAATCCTGTACATTACTTAGAGATCCAAAGGCTAAAATCTTGAGAACGTGAGGTAAAGGAGGGAAGATCTGGTGTAGCAATGCTGCACACACAGCATTCACACAGGCTAACTTTAGCCTGTTTAGCCTAAAATAGCGATTGCCCATAATCTGAGCTGGGTGCTGCTCATAATGCCAGTAGGATATCATCTTTACTGATCAGTGTGTCAGTGTGTCGTTTATTTTTGGATTATTATATTTGGTATTGTGAAACATGGAATTTCAATGGTACTACTAATGAGTACCAAATTTCTGGTGTCATGACATCCCTCATAGGGATATAGATTTGCAATTAAATTACCAGAACCAACATGGTCAGTTTGAACTCAGACGTTTACGACTCAGGACAGATTTCCACTTCTCATGCAGTTTGGGGAGGATGTAGAATTTTACAGCCTTTTTCTCCTGAAGGACAAAAACTGTTCCTCCTCATCTGTTTTGTTTCTCTAAATCCCAGCTAAGTCAACACTTCACCTCCCAGGAATCGTCACGTAATAAGATTTATCTTTGTCCTTGATTTTTAGGTTCTGCGTTGATGCGCGTAACATTTTTGGTATGTGGCTTTTCATTCAGAGAAACAGGTTTTCAGACAGACAAGGAAGTTCAGTTCCAGCTTTGGATTTGTAAACAGGACTTAGCACTCATCTCAACACAACACTTCCGAAAATTACATTACCATTCTGGAGTATAGATTTAAGATCAAATTAAGGGCTCTTCAATCTGTCTGAAGGAGGAGGTTTTTTTTTCCCATCAGTGGAGGTTGGCTTTGTGTCAATAGAGAATAGAATCATGTTGCATACATTGCTTTATTCTTTCTGAATAGGCTTCCGTACAGTCATATGTCTTTGTGTGGTTGTTCTTCATAGTTCATTTTAATGTTTTTGAGAAATAAACCTGATTGAAGGCCTCATGGGCAGTGGTGTGTGGACTAGGGCAATTTTCGAACAACTCGACGGTGTTGACACAGACTAGAGGTATTGTGAAACAGGAAATGTGTAGACATAGACAATCCAAAAGCCCCCGTGCTTTCCAAAAAGGCAGATTAAAGACCGTCGATGCATGTATGAGCAAGCAGTTTCACAATGGTGGGTAAAGCCTCCGATGACTTTAGTTCTTTTGTCATTCAGATAGACCTTCAAATCCTTATATATGGTTTCATTGTGTGGCTCGTCTTGTTTGGTGCCTCCAACATTTATGAGGAAACACAAGTGAAAAAAAGCCCTCAAATCTTTCTCAATCGGTTTCTTACTACAAACGCTGAGTCACTACTTTGAAGTGTGCGGCCCTTATTCAGAATGAATATCTTTCATGTACAACTGAGCTCCAATCAGGATTTAGCTGCATTTGAATAAAAATCTGACAACAGTTGGTAGGTTGTTTGCATACGTTGCCAAATTGGATCAAACCAGACCCACACAGTCTCGTAGATCAGCTGAGGGTTTTTCTTGTGTGTTAAATTCTTACAGTCCAACTAAAGTTAAATTGGAATGTTTATATCTATTAGTACCTTCACAAATGCTCTATAAATCACTCGTCTATCCAAAATGTCAGAAACCAAAACAGACAAATTGATATTTCTGATGTTTTTGGTGTGATCATGGCACCCACCGCCCCACAGACAGACAGACTACCATTCTGGTATTGTGCTTCATAGATGATGATATGGGAATGGGCTCTGATTCCAGGTTTAGTTAGTTTAGTTGGTCTCTTTTGCCTCACTTTCACTAACACAATGATGATGTACAGAACTGTATGATAACTTTAAAAGTCCATCTCTGGTCATTTATTTATTATCTAAAAACTCACCTCTATGTGTCAGAGTTACATATTTGAACGTTTTATCAATGAAAGTAATCCCTTCCTATCTTAAACGCACTTAGATGTAACTCTATGCCATTATTTCATTTGACTCCACCACCTATGACTCTGCAAAGACACTGTAAAACTAATCTATGCTGGCAATTTGTGACATTAGAGTAATTCAGCCGTATGTGTTCAAACCGGAACTCTATTCTAAAGAAGAAGAATGATACAGAAAGCCTCACTCTGCTGGTTAACAGGATTGGTTCCTCTCTGCTTTTTGATATTGATCTGTACACTATCAGGTGGAAATGCTCAGTCATGGCATTGACTTTTTTTTGTCGCTCATGATATGTCTTTTATCATATGAAAACACAATATGGACATGTTATTAACATTAAAAAACTTAATTTTCACTGGAGGGTGTCTTTAGTAAACATAGCAGACATGTTTTAAAGGTTTTAAATCTAACAAAACAAGTGAAAAAAGTTAGTTTGGGTTATTTTCGAAGGACTCTTCTCATGGCTCCTGGCATGCAGTGAACTTATCTGAAACAAACTCTAACAGAGCTTCATCGCGAGTGAAGTTTCAGTTTATAGAAAAGACATTTTTCTGAATAAATGATGATAGTTTGGTTTACTGTTGGAGAGCAGCTTGTAGACAAACAAAAACACACACAGTGTGGCTGCACACTCTCTCAGAGAGCCTGTTGTTGTCCATGAAGGGAGTGGAAGCACAAGAGCCCTAAAGTTTGCGAGTGTGTTTTTGTGTGTACGCATGTGTTTGTGTTTTGTCAGCGAGTGAGTGTGTGTTTGTGTGTAGGTCACTGGGGGGGATAAAGAGCCATTGTCTGCAGCTGGTGCATCCCCCACCCCTCCTCTCTGCAGCTGTGAGGAAATCAAACGCTCCTCTTTTCCCCCTTCTCTGCCGCTGTCACAACCTGCTGATGCCTTATTAGGTCATTCATGGTGAGACGTAGTGATGGTTTGTTCAGCGTAGCAGGTACAACACTGAGCTGCCACAGATGGAGGAAGAGCCCACATCACACCACCCTGGCACCCTGCAGTAATGTGAGGAATAGAGCTTTGAAAACATTTACAGTCACACTGATTGACACCACCAATCATATGGAGTGTAAACATCACCTGCCTGTTGATGGGCATTATATACATCTATGCATTAGTGCTGAGATGATTAGTAAATCCACTGAGTAACAGAAAATTAATAGAGCATTTCTTTCATCATTCACAAGAATTTTGGCCAATTGTAAGCAAAGTGAATAATAGATGTAGTATAACTAGTGTTTAAGTAACTAGTCGAGCTTATGGAAAATGCTGGTGGTTGATAATTTCAGTCATTCATGAGGAAAAGAATAAAATGTATTGGTTCCAATTTGTCAAATGGGAGGATTTTACCAGTTTTTATCAGTTTTTAAATAAATGTGAAAACAATATCTTTAGGTTTTGGTCTAAAATCAGCAACATAACTGTGTTAGCATAGGCTCTGGGTAGTTGTGCTGTGGATTTATCCCCTTTTTTATTATTTTGTGCATTATGATTATGTGTTTGTGGACAGCAGGGTGGCCCAACTCACCTTATATCAAATTATCTGGATGGTATTGTGTTATCAAACATCTGTTTTTTTCTTCTTCTAAATATACAACAGAAAACACATTAATGGTTTAGTAGGCCCATCTCTTTGACTGCTGCAGCACAAATCAACCAAATGTGCCCAAAGAGAGCTGAATGCTGACTGAGGAAAATGCACTTCAGGTTTTCAAAAAAGGCCTCCCCAGTTTGCCAAATATAGGTGTCCTAAGAAAACCAATTTCATCGTCCTCAGAGGTAGATTCCGAAATATTGAATGTTCTAATTTCAACCAGCTCTCATTTTGAAACTTACTTGGAATCCGTAGCACTTCCTCAAATACACAGTTTTAAACAGAAACTGTTATGATACCAAGAGATAAACTGGAACTGGTTTTTCGCTGTGTGATCTGATCATATCATATCACATTGTGCAATCTGTAAAGAAACACTTTGGAAATTTTGTTGCATGACTGGTTCTGTCTGTTCAGCGCCCAAAAGCCAACTTTCACTTAGAAATGTGTCCAGTAATAATTTATTTGTTACGTGTGGAGGTGTATGTGGTGGGTGGACTGAGTGAAGGTGTTGTGGAGACTGAAAACAAAAATTGATGGTGGGACTTGAGTCACTACTTGTGCGTGAGGCCCATAATTCTGTCTCTTGGTAATTTATTTAAACACTGAGTGCGTCGTGCTCAGAGAATATCAAACGAACAGGATAAGAACTTCAGTCTCTGAGTTATGGATACAGTTTCTAAGTGTCACCATAGTTTGAATTTAAGAAAATCTAAATGTTGTTGTAGACCTTTGTAAAACTAGTAAAGCTTCAAATAATGTATTGAATATTTATACAGCAAATATGGAAACATCACTGCCACATGTCAGGCATCTGAAGTGATGCACTTCTATGATGCAGCCCAGTTTCTTAATTGAGAATTTATCTCCACAAGTCACACACTTTGTGGTCACGCTGTAAAAATAAAAAAATAAACCAACAACAAAGAGAAAAAAAGAAATCATAAAAAATGGTAAAAAATCTGGTTGCAAGGAATACTTTCATATTAAAAAGCTGAAAATGTCAGCAAAAATCTGTAAAATAATATATTTA
>OMNN01028635.1:0-18468 GCA_900302755.1 Chromis chromis | reverse complement strand
ATGTCATTTACTGGTGTTTATTACCTTTATTATGAACTCTTGTATTCTGTTGTCTTATATTTAATGTCTAATTTATTCTCTTTTTTGATATGAAGCCTACTGAGTTACGATGTCTGTGTAAACTGTGCATTAGAAATGAAGCTATTATGATTGTTATGTGTATTATTGTGTGTGTGTGTGTGTGTTAGTGTGTGTATATGTGTGTGTCCACTCGGCCTCTAATGATGATGAAATATGCTGTTAATGTTGTGGGTTATTTCAGTCGACTGACAGTTGCTGTAGTGTGTTGTGTGTTTAATTGGACCTCCCAGAGCCAGTCTCCAGGTGACGGAACTCATCTGCTCTCACCCTGATTAAGGACAACAGATGGACTGGTAGCAACGTGCACGCTCACATGCACACTCACACATATATACACACAATGCTCAGAATGCATTCAGTCATGGTTTATCATCAAAAACACTGAACACGCTCATATTGCACCGTCACGTGGCCTGAAATCAATCAGTTTCTCTCACATTATTTCACACAGAGTCATTATCTGAGTTGAGGTTTTGAACTTTAACTCAACAACTGACGGAGTTTATGCAGCAGCAGCCCCCATTAGCTCCGATAAACTCCACTCTGGTAGGACCCTTACAGTGATCTTTAAGATGCTTCTCTGTGGATCTGAATCATCCGCAGAGCTTTTATAACCTTTAACAGATGTTCAGGAACTTTGCAGCAGCTCACAAACTGAAGACAGAGAGTCTTACAGTGTGTCTGCCTCATTAAAACACAGCAATACTAAGCCGACCAAAAATATAGGACTGTTTAGGACTCATTTAGGACTGGTTTTAAACTGGTTTAAGGCTGGTTTTAGGCAGGTTTAAGGCTGGTGTTGGACTGGGTTTTATGCTGGTTTAGAACTGGTTTTAGGTGGGTTTATACTGGTTTAGGACTGGTTTAAGGCTAGTTTTGGACGGCTTGTAAGCTGGTTTAGGACTAGTGTTGGACTGGTGTTGGACTGTTTTTAGGCTGGTTTTGAAATGGTTTTAGACTGGTGTTAAAATGGTTTGGACTGGTTTAAGATTGGTTTTGGTTTTGTTTGTAGGCTGGTTTAAGGATGGTTTTAGACTGGTGTTGGACTGGTTTTAGGCTGGTTTAGGACTGGTTTTAGGCTGGTTTAGGACTGGTTTTAGGTTAGTTTTAGACTTGTTTTAAGCTCATTTATGACTGGTTAATGCTGGTGTTGGACGGGTTTTAGGCAGGTTTTAGCAAGCCTGTTATTATTGTGGTATCAGACAGATTTTAGGCTGATGTTGTACTGGTGCTGGGTTGGATTTAGACTGGTTTCAGACTAGTTGGACTGGTTTTATGCAGGTTAAGGACTAGATTAACACTGCTTTAGGACTATTTTTCAGGGTAGTTTAGGACTAGTATTTGGCTGGTTTAGGACTAGTTTTAGGTTGGTTTTGGACTGGTGGTGGTCCGGTTATAAGCTGGTTTAGAACTGGTTTTAGTCAAGTTCAAAGGCTGGTTTAGGACTGGTGTTAGACTGGTGTTGGACTTGTGCAGGACTATTTATTGGCTGGTTTTAGACTGGTATTGGACTGGTTTTAGGGTGGTTTTGAATTGGGTTAGGACTGGTGTTGGGCTGGTTTTAGACTTGTTTTTGACTGGTGTTAGAATGGTGTTGGACTGGTTTTAGGCTGATTTTGGACTTGTTTTGAAATGGTTTTAGGCCATTTTAGGACTGGTTTTTGGCTGTTTTTGAAATGGTTTATGAGTGGTGTTGGGCTGGTTTTGGACTGATTTTGGCTGTCTGGTTTATGACTGGTGTTGGACCACTTTCAAACTGGTTTTAGGTTGGTTTTAGGCTGGTTTTGGACTGGTTTTAGGCAGACTTTATCCTGGTTTTAGTACTGGTGTTGAACTGGTTTTAGGCTGGTGTTGGACTGGTTTTAGGCTGGTTTACGCCTAGTTTTAGGTAGGTTTTGAGCTGGTGTTAGCCTGCTTTTAAGCTGGTTAAGGACTGGTATTGGACTGGTTTTAGGCTGGTGCTGGACTGGTTGTTAGCCTGTTTTTAGGCTGTTTTTGGACTGGTTAAATTTGATCTCTTTCTTACTGCAACAATAGAAACAACATTTGTAACCTCTTTATTGCATGCTGTGTTTATACTTTTGTATGGCCCCAAACTTAGTAACGTGAGCTTATTTATACACAGTTGACCTCATCTGAACCGGTCATTCACTGTTTTTAGGCCAAAGTCTGCAGTTTAATTCACATTTAACAACACAACCATATAGCTATTTATATTTTAGACTATTATAAAGCAATATTAATAAAAAGTCTGCTTGGGCACAGATATAGAAACATTAAAAAAGAAGAGTGTGAATAAAGATGATTCATTAATCTCTCCAATGATCTCTGCTGTTGTTACATAATGTAGACATCTTGCAGTAGAACCTGGTGGTTGAACCCGGTGTGACCCCGGAGCAGATCCTCCTCCACCTTCACACAGTCCCAGTAAAACACTCCACTCGGTCTGCACCCCATCTGCCTTCAGGGCCACATTAATGATAATTACCAGGCTCTCAGCACGCTAGTTAATATTCCCCCATAAAATCCATGTCATCGCGAGAATTAAAAAGAAAAAAGAAAAAGTAAAGATAGGAAACTGCTCAGCAGGAAGAGAGAAGGAGAAGAAGTCCTAAAAAATCTCGCACAATGGGACAATATTTAAAATTCATGTTCCACGCTGAGATAGCTGAATCAAATCGATGAGAGGGGAAAAAAACGCAACAATAATTTCCATTCTTATCTCCCCAAAACATGGCGTCTGCGCGCACACACACACAAAAACACACACATCCTCCAAAATAAAATAAAAAAAAATGAGGAGAAAGGAGGGAGAATGAAAGACAGAGAAGGGAAGAAAGAAAGAAAGAAAGAAAGAAGAAGAAGGGGGGTGATAACAGCTTCAATAAATCATCCGGGCCAGTCGCCGCTCCCCGGGGATGTGGGATGGATTAAATTAAGCACTCCCTCTACCCGTGCGTCTATCCATCCCTCCATCCTCTCTCTCTCTCTCTCTCTCTCTCTCTCTCTCTCCCTCCCCTCCTCTCTCGGTATAAATGCCAACAGCTGATCGGGAGACGGCACACTCACGGGCACACCTCGCTGCTGAAGCCGCAGAAAGAGAGAGACGAGGGGAAGAGAGAGAGAGAGAAGAGAGAGAGAGAGACGAGAGAGGGGATGCTGCTGCAGGGATTCTTCACCCACTAACCGGGAATTAATCAGGACTATTTCTGCTGCACAAACGGGGACATCTTTCTTCTTCTTCTTCTTTTTTTGGGGAAAAAAAAGCTTCCAGTTTTCTCCTCCTCTTATTTCCTTCGCATCCCTCCCTCCCTCCCTCCTCCATCCTCCTCCTCCTCTTCCTCCTCATCTCTTTTTAAAGAGGCCCGAGCGCGCAGCGGGGTGTCTTCCATCGCTTCTTTCTTGGGGGGTTTTGTTGTTTGGTTTATTTTTTTTCTTTCTTTCCCGGTTTTGCGCGCCTGAACCGTGAGCGCACAAGACGCACGAGAGGCTCCGACCCCCCGGAGGGAGCTGTCCGGTGCTGAAGTTGCATTTCTTCCCTCCTCTTCCGTGCGCAACAAGGACTAAAAAAAAAAAAAAAAGGGACACGCAGAGAAGCGGAGAAGGGGAACCAAACCACAGCTTCATCCAAAACCTGAAGACAATCCTTCTTCCCTCTTCCTCTTCCTCCGGTTCTCCGGTCCGTCCGTCTGTCTGCTCGGTGTGTCACGGCCGGATCAGCACGCTGGCCAGGCCGTCGGCGATCGGCTGAGTGTGTGTCGCTGTGTTTGTGAGAGTGTGTGTGTGTGTCGTCGTGTTGCGTGCGTGTGTGTCGGCGTGTCACCACCATGCCAAGGTCTTTCCTGGTGAAAAAGGTGAAACTGGATGATTTCTCCACCGGGGCGGATTTGGAGAACGTCTACCGGCACCGGACGGACCTGAGCCTGCGGCTGCATGACAAAGGTAGGTCAGACTTGCCTCCGCAGCGAGAACTAACAGGTGTCTCGGAAACAAATTGATCTTTAAAGAGAGGAGGAGGAGGAGGAGGAGGAGGATGAAGACGCGCAGGGAGCCTCACATGCATGTAAGATGTGAGAGGCGGATTCACCTGCTGCGCCCTGGAGGGATTCCCTTTCCTGTGGTTGTTCTTTAAAACAGACCCCAGGGGCTGAACATGCAGAAACACATGGACTCACTGAGCACATAATGATTGCTTCAGTTTGTGCATTTGGTGCGAGAATCCTGCACGTTTAATCCAGCTTTCTGGTTGTGAAAGTTATCCCAGGCTACCTGTAGGGTAGATGAAGGTGCAGCCTCGGAGTCAGTCGACCTTACCGAGAGGTGGTGAAAAATATAGCACTTTAGAGGAGTGCAGGAGCTCAGACTTGTAGAAACGATCACTAAATCTCACTCTGCACATCATCTAGGACTTTATTTACCAGGAGCACGAAGCTAAATCAGGTTTTATAGGAGTTGAAACAGGAAGGTCACTTGTGAAATCAGCTAAATCAAGTGTTTCCATCCTGCTCTGGTCGTCTCCCTACGCAGGTTTAAGGCAGGTTAAAAGAGTGAAACACTTTTGCATGATTTGGTGAATCTGGCTCTTCCTGGACTTGCTCTTGCAGCGTTGGGATGTTTGAAGATGCTCCTGAAGGTTGCACAGACTAATCTTTAATCTCGTGTAAAAGCTGCACAGGATCCTGCTGATAAATTCATCCAACCACCGCCTGCAGGTGCAGCACAAATAAACTTCCTTTTACGTAATGAAGCTGCCATACAGTTTTGTTTTGCTTCATTTCATGCAAAACTGGCCTCCTCTCAACACTCTGCATGGGTTGATTCTCTCCGAGCTGCACGTCCAGGTGTGCCTGCTTCATTTTTGCAGTGTTTGCAGATTTCTGCACGATGATTTCTCAAGATTTCCCCCCCAAATGACCTTAAATCACCACCAGATCAGAGCACTTGTTCATGAACTGTTGAACAGAAGTAACAGATTCTGCAGGAGTTCATTATGCCGGGCCTGTGACGGTGTAACTGTTGAACATTTTTTAGTATTTTTAGCCGCCTCTTGAGGCATGATGAAGCCTGGCCCCTTGCAGTTCTCCTGAAACGACAGAATGAGTCATTATTTAGTGTCGGCCCTGAGCTCCTCCAAAGCTGTGAATTCTTTCCCCCCCACAACCTGTAACTGTGTGCGTCACATTTTAAAAGGAGGGGTAAAAAAAAAAAAGAACAGCCTTTTCCTTGTAGATGAAGCCCCCAGTGTCATTGTCAGGTTTGCTGCACACCAACATGTGTATCCCGCCTGCGATTCTCTGCACGTAAAGCAAAAAAGAAGCTGTCAGTGGTGTATTTATAATGTCGAGGTTAACAAGCCCTGCTAGGTTTGACACGCGATCTGCCGCCTCAGCAGTAGCAGCATCGCAGCCTGTCCCGGCCACCTTTTGTCTCTAACATCTGATGTTAACAGCTTAATGTGGCTTCCACATACTAGACTCAACAACACCAGCAGCAGCAACTTTCTGCATGAAGGAACCGGCTTTTGGAATAATTTATATCTCCTGCGTGGTGGGACTGTGGAGTCAGATGGGACGTGTGAAGCGGCTGTTATCATATGTAGACGGATGTATGTGTGTCACATGTTGCAGCTTATCCATTATTCCTCACAGACACTGGAGGAATCATTTTAATAACAAGGAGGAAATATTTAAACACCATTTCCCCCCTCGAGGATGCACATTCAAGTCACATTTTGTAGCATACATTGATGGAAATCACACTTTACAGGCAGAATTTGGAACAAAAAATCACGTCACGTCCAATTAATCACAAGTCTTCATCTTAAACTTATCAAGCAAAGAAGTGAAGCCATCTGAATTATGATATGTGCACCCATTTAAGGTTTATTTTAGTGTGTATCTATGGATAGCTTTAGTTGATCCAATGCAAATGTAGCTTCTCAAGTTAAACGACAGGCAGGCATCAGGTGAAACAAATAAAATCAAACAAGATTAGGAATATATAACATGTTTCAAAACCAAAGGCAACCACAAGATAGGCAAGAATGTCCACATGTGCCAAAAACAAGACAGAAAACAGGATAAATTCCGCAAAATCAATAAATATAAAGCACTAAAAACAAGATAAACTACTTGTAAGATCAATTACTTACTGTAAATGTCAAAATAAATATAAAATACTAAAATATTAAGTTCAAATGTACAAAAAGGTCATCTAGACTCTCTAGAGATGCAGTGTCAGAGCTTGTGTTTGTGTTGAGGGACAGTTAAATCACAATTTAATCTATCTTTAATTTAGTGTATTTCCATCCATCCATCCATTATCTGTACATCGCATAATCCTCTGTAGGGTCGCAGGGGGCTGGAGTCTATCCCAGCCGACTCGGGCGACAGCAGGGGACACCCTGGACAGGACGCCAGCCTATCGCAGGGCTACACATAGAGACAGACAACCAAGCACACTCTCATTCACACCTATGGACAATTTAGAATCATCCATTAACCTCAGCATGTTTTTGGACTGTGGGAGGAAGTACCTGGTGAAAACCCACGCTGCACAGGGAGAACATGAAAGCTCCTTATAGAAAGATCCTGGGCGTCCTAACCCGGACACGAACCAGGGATCTTCTAGCTGTGAGACGACGGTGCAAACAACCGAGCCACCATGCAGGCCTAATTTAGTGTATTTACACCACAAAACCAAACCTACACTGTTACACTGTCTTGAACACAGTAAACCAGCAACAGTCTTTGGTGCACGTGTGCAAACCGACATACTTGTAGATCCATAAGTCTAAAAACTTGTGTTTAGACTGACTGTAAAACAAACCGAAGAGTTTATAATACATTTGCTCTTTGTTATGCATTCCTGTACTTAGTCATTCATGTAGAAATATCTTCATATACACTAAACTGAAAAGAAGTAGATTTTTTAAAAATATGCATGTATCCAGAGGTAATTAAAGCACAATGCAAATAATTTATGTGTCATTCTTTGAGCTGCAACAGTTGTAGTTGTTAAAACTCATTTGCTCCTATCAATTAATCAGTTTGAGTCATTTTTACAGAAAAAAAGTCTAAATTCTGTGATTCCAGCTTCTTAAATGTGAATATTTTCTAGTGTCTTTCCTCCTTTATGACAGTAAACTGAATATCTTTGGGTTCTAACGTGTCACCATGGGCTTTTTCACTATTTTCTGACATTTTATAGACTAAACAATTTATCGATTAATCCAGAAAATAACTGCCAGATTAATCACAGATTATTCTGAAAATCAATTAGTCAGCAAGTCTAAATTCTTTGATTCTAGCTCCCTAAATCTGTATATGTTCTAGTTTCTTTACTTTTCTATGACAGTAAACTGAATATCTATGTTTAGTGGACATTTGAGGACGTCATCGTGGGCACTGATCGTCATTTTTCACTTTTTTTCTGACATTATACAGACCGAACAGCTCATCAAACAAACATCTCAGTAACTATATTTTGCCCAAAAAATCTTGTCCTGCAACTCATCAAGCCTCTGATCTGTACAAAAACCCTCCACGCTGCGCCGGCGGCCTGCTGTCACTGTGCCATCGACCTGCAGTGCACTGGATCTGTCCGCGGTGCTGATGCTCATTTTCACACGCTAAATCAGCTTTCTCAAGTTCAGGGTCAGCCCGTGTGCATTTATCTTTTACAGGAGAAGTGTCTTAACTGCAACCTTCGAGGGCTGAGGGGGGGACAGAATGCTGAATAACACTGCAGGCTTTTTTTTTCTTATATGCACCATCACTGGGCAGATACTCTGTCTTATAATACACCAATTCAGATTTTCACATGTGTGTAAAAGCAGCTGCAGTGTTACTGGTGGGGAGTTAAATCCACACATGCAGGGTTAATGCAGGGAAACTTGCAGGGCAGATACTGAAGGGCAGCAGCTGTCAGACGCTTTCACACCTGACAAGTAGCTTATTAAAGTTAGTATCAGCATAGGTGGAGATTATAAGGGGGGTGCAGGAGGTACGTCTCCTTCAATATATAGAAAATGTACATTTGTAACCCCCAAATACAAAACACGACACAAGTAGAAGACTTCTGATACTCTAATGTTACTAAAAGATGCAACAAGGCCTCCGACAGGCCTTTTTCTTCAGCACTGTCTTTTTTACTCTCAAAATATAAATTTTAACCTCACAGAACCACTGGATCTATTGCAGAAAACATAATTAGACTCATATATGTTCAGTTATATTTTGAATTGACACCTGGTGCCTGCATTTCCACCATACATTGATGCAAAAGCAACAAATGGGTGCATAAAGATTCAACAAAAAATGCAAGAAATTAAATGTTTGATGCTCAAAATTGAATCTACTTCAGAAAACACTCATAATTAAAACATTTCAACCATAGATTGATGCGAAAGGAGCAAATTGGTGCATAAAGATTCAGAAAAATGCAAGAAATTCAATTTGATCTACTTTGGAAAACATAATAATGCTCACATATGTCCCATTGTATTTGAAACTGTCAACTGGTGCCTGAGGTTTCGGTTTTTCTTTACATAAATTAAAACATTTCCACCAAAGATTGATGCAAAAGAAACTAATTGGTCCATAAAGATTCAGCAAAATACAAGAAATTAAAGGCTTGATGCTCAGAATTCCTCAAAATCTCATCATGTGTCCTCCAGAATATTGAAAAACTGAAACTGACACTTATGCAAACCGTATTAAAGCCATAACAGCAGCAAAACAATAATCTTTTTTGTATATTTATAATCAAAACACACATGATCTTGTGGTTTCCACGTCTTCCATGTAGATTTCTAGATCTTACTGGAGGTTTATGTTTCACCCACTTTGTCACCATATTTGTTTATATGCTCCATCAGCTTTAAAGAAAAATGAATCTCAACACAGACGACATCACAACCTGTCATGTCACCATTTGTGTCCATCCATAGCACTTACATGGTTGAACGAAGCAGCTGTTTGGAATATTCATGCTCACCAATTATCCCTCTATATGTATTATATATAAATATAGATGCAGAGGCAGAAACACCACAGGTCGACTGTAGATCACAGAGGTCATTATGTATGTAGCTGTTTGAGTCCAGGAGTAAGAGCTTATTTAATTGCACCGGTCAGTCGGTGTGAAGCTGGTCAGAGCTCTGAATCTGTCATTACTGCGTCTGTTAAGAAAGATAAGCTGCAAAAAACTCCTCATGTTCAGCAGCTACAGCAGTTTAATGGTGTTTTATGTGTTTCTCTGGGTGCTTTTTTTCCACATTCGTGCTCACTGTGGGCTCGTTCTTTACTGCAATATAAAGTCCTGCACCTCTATGGAAACAGAACAACTGTGCCTAGAAGTAGAGAGAACTCCGAAATGTCTCCTGTGCAGCATAACCAGGTTATGATGCCATAAATAATAAAAAAAGAAAAACTAAACTTTACTATGTATTTTGCCAAAATGGGAAAAAGCTGGGACCAACATGTACTGTAAGTTTAGTGCCCACAGGTATTACCAATACTAGAAAAATATCTGCCTCTACAAACTTGCCGCTTTCATTCTACTCTGCACATCAACTGTAGATGTTTCACTATGCTGAATGTATCATCCAACAACTTCCATCTCTGTATACCGTTTTTGAGACATGCTGCTCTCATTTTATCGATCAAATATGTTTTATTTTTCTCTCAATCTTACATACTTGTCTCCTCTCTGTTCTATGTACACTGCCTGCAGTTCAACCGAGTCAAGAATTGCAGCTGAGTCAGTCATGGCTTCTCAGTTGCACTAAGGAGTGCAGGATTTCTATTTTTTTGAATCTGGTGCTAATGGTTTATTTTGGGAAATTAAAAAATATGATACTTGCAGAATAAAGTGATTTTAATTAAATGTCACAATTCGAAGCTTAGATTTGGTTAATTTTCCCGACAAAACTGCATGCAACAGAAGATTTCATAAACTGCTGAAATGTTAAAAAAAATTGATGATTGTTTCTTACCATACCCCTAACCCTACCCCTAACCCCACTAACCCTAACCCTGTACAGTTTCTGGCTCTGTCTTTTAGATTTTTTTAAAAGATAAACTGCCTTTTGAACTTTTTGCCATTCAGAAATGTAACTAGTTGACACAAAAATAACCAAAGTAGGAAAGGTTAAGCAAAAAACTCAAACACAACTCAAATAAGAAAACAAAATATGCTGTACTTTTGGTGAAATTGTGAAAGATGCCAGCAGATTTTGGGGTTCAAAAGGTTAAACAAACATGTGCAGAATGAACGACATATTAGTTGTTGGTATATGAACTGGTTGGAGTCGGTTTTTGCCACTCTACTCATGTTTTCCTCCAAGGCAGGTTTATTTTAGCAAATCTGCATTTGTTATTCTCTATTAAGTTATGTCAGAATATTCTGGTCCAGTTCTGTACTTCCACTTTCGCTTTCTGTAACCTAATACTGTTTTCTATTTGTTTTTCATTCCAGCTGGTTACATCAGCGACTACATCAGCCCAGTGGTGTACGATGGTGAGAGTGACAGCGGCATCAAGGTTCCATCCCCTGATCCCCTCTACGATGGCATCCACAGCGACTACGGGGCTCCGGACTCGGAGTCTCCCGACAGCCCCGGCTCCGAGATCACCGACGGCTACATCAACGGGGACGCCGCCGTGAGCGATGGATACTCGGTGGACGCCTTCTTCATCACCGACGGCCGCTCGAGGAGGAAAGCTCTGGGCAGCCCGCGGACCATCCAGAGGCACACCTGCAACGAGTGCGGCAAAACCTACGCCACGTCTTCCAACCTGAGCCGGCACAAACAGACACACCGCTCGCTGGACAGCAAGCTGGCAAAGAAGTGCCCGACCTGCGGGAAGGTGTACGTGTCCATGCCCGCCATGGCCATGCACCTGCTCACGCACGACCTCAAGCACAAGTGTGACGTGTGTGGGAAGGCGTTCAGCCGGCCGTGGCTTTTACAGGGCCACATGCGCTCCCACACGGGCGAGAAGCCGTTCGGTTGTGCCCACTGCGGTAAGGCCTTCGCCGACCGCTCGAACCTGCGCGCTCACATGCAGACCCACTCGGCCTTCAAGCACTTCAAGTGCAAACGCTGCAACAAGACCTTCGCGCTCAAGAGTTACCTGAACAAGCACTACGAGTCCGCCTGCTTCAAAGGCCCCTTCTCCCCTCTTGGCCCTCTAGATGCATGACCCCGCTGCATAGACGAAACAGAACTGCAGATGCGAATTACCCTTAAAGACTGAACTGCAAACACAAACAGTATATTTTTTTGGTCAGAAAATGACCTCGCTTTCCCTCCTCAACCTCCCTCACTCCCCCCTTTCCTCTCCCTTGGAGTGTACTCCCGATGATGATTATGATGAAGATAGCACAATTTTTTCTCCTTGAGATTTGCCCACTTAAGGATTTAACTGAATCGACGCATGCACTTCCTCGAAAAAAACTCCTCACCTCCTCTTCCTCTGTCAGTTCAGGACAGAGACACTAACATGGCTTCCTCCTGGCATCTAGATACAGTTCGACTCCGTATATTTTGGGACAGTGTTGATGAGGATGTTGATAAAGACAATAGCGAGCCTCTAGCTACTAGTTTCCTCCCTGCACTGAAGCGCAGTGAAAGAGTTTTTTCATTCTGATTTTGTTTCTTTCGGGGGAATAATAGTAATAATAATAGTAATAATAATGATAATAATAATGCTCTGCTGCACCAAGTGACCATATTCTCTCCACTACTGAGGTAAAAATACTATTTATTTATTTATTTACTTATTTATTTTAGCATTTTTCTTTCTTCCTTTTTTTATTTATCGTATGTTTATACTTGGTTTGATAACGACAAAGTGATGCGGTTTATTTGTTGCACTTTAATTTCTGTATATGTATGTAGGATATTTGCCAACCTCTTTTTACCACTACAGGCCAAAGCATATGTCACTTTTTTGAGTACTATTTTTTCCTATTATGTTGTTTACCTTTTTTCTTATTATTGCATGCAAAAAAATAACGAAAAACCTATGCCAACATCATAAAAAGCTTATGATTTTTTGCCAAAATCCTATAGATAGAACCCGAGGGCAATATTTTTCTCTTGGAGCCTCCATAGGACTCTTTAAAAAGCAATAATCACCTAATGCATGGTATTTTATGATGAAGTTATGAAGTATTACCTACTACTGTATAGCAGTTTAAAAATCAGGTATGTTTTACTTCACCTATAGTCATAAACAGAAGAATACTAATATTACCGACATCAGGGAACATGCCAATGTAGTGTTAGAGTAACGAAAAGAAAAGTCCTGTCTTTCCTCTCTTGTTATGCACTGCCTGCCTCTTAGTGAGTAGAACTAAAGTAGGATGTAGGCTAGAGAGGCTGGGATCAGCTGCCTGCTGGGTGTGAGGCCTATTGTAGGATAAACACTGTATGAGCCCAACAGACCTGCGTTAAAAAAGCTGCTAACAACAACCAGGAGAGGCCTCACTTTGGATAGGCCTCTTAGATTGGATCATTAGATAAATCATCCAAACTCTGGGGTATACTAAAGGTTGTAAGATGTTAAAAGGTACGTATACATTGAGTCATGCAGACAAGTAATGTAACAACAGGCGGTTTTCCACTGCAAGAACTTGTGAGCTGTTTTGACAGCAGGAACTGCTCCTGTAGAACCAACTTTTGGGCCATTTTTATTGGAGAAAGCATATCTACTGCAGGGTTGGTACTTAAAAGTGTACCTGAAAAAGTGTTGTATAGGTTGTGATGCTAATTGGTTAACGTCAGAAAGGACAGCAATAATATGTGGCATTTTTTCGGCACTCTTATCAAGAATTCTCTATCCAAACAAGAGTGTAAAATTCCCCATATGGACTAACATACCAAACAGTCCATTGTTCTATTTGCTACGTGGTCATAGAACTGGAGTTACATCCATTAACTACTATTGTTTTGGAACACTCAGATTTAACATCACGGGCCGAAATTGTCAGACCCTACACCGCAATGTCCGTGTACGAATAAATTGTACAACGAAATTGCACCACCTTACTGTTCCTACTGTTAAGAATTGCCTAATGTAGATGATCTGACTGCAAGAACTGTCCATGTAGAACCTCCTCCATTGCCATTTTTGGTCAAGCAACAAGTACAACAAGTACCTACTTCAGGATAGCTACTTCTGACCAACCATGAAAACTGATATGTGGATCTTGATGCTGACTGGTTAAACTTGTAGAGGATAATATGCGCCATTTTTTCAACCCTTTCGATGTCCTCATTGAATAGACGTCTTTTGCTCTCCAACATCATAAAAATAATCTAAGAAAACAACATAGAACTGGAGTTACGTCCAGTAGCTACTATTTGCAGTTGTTTTGGTGCATTCAGAGTTAATGTTGCAGTTGAAGGTGTTGGTTCTTACATTGCAGTGGAGGCAGAATGTTTATTAATCGAGCCATTTCTGCAATCGTTGGTGCCACCAATTTGTGTGATCCTATTACAAGGAAAAACCCCTGTAGAACCTCTTCAAGTTTCTCTGGTCAAGAAACTCTTGCGCAGTAGTTGACACTAATGGTTAAGACAAAACATGCACCAACTTTTCTGCCCCCTGGATATCCTCCTCCAGTGGCAGTCTTTTCCACTCCAAACATCGCCGCCAACAATGTAAAATTCACTATAGAGTCTAACAAAACAAACATGCTCATGGAACTGGAGTTACGTCCAGTTAATACTATCTGTCGTTGTTTTGGTGCATTCAGAGGTCATGTTGTAGATGAAACTGTTGGATCCCACATGGCAATGGGAACAAAGCCTAAAAAGGCCAATTAGATGGCCATTTCTGCAAGTGTTGGTGCCACCAATTTGCGTGATGCTACCACAAGAAAAAAACCTTGTAGAAAACCTATTCAAGGACAGTTCCTACAGTTGAGAAAAGTAGGTAGGTAGTTCTGAATGGCCCTAAAAACCTGCTGTGCCGGTCTTTCTGCCCTCTCGATGACCTTGTCGAGGCTTTTCTCACCAACATCACCATCAACAACATAAAATTCAGCATGTAGACAAAATTAGATCTATCTAGCACTATCTAGTTGATGTTGTGGTCGAAAAGAACCAGAAAGGGCAGATTACGGAGTTGTTCCTGGAAACGTATGCCTGATCTTGCACCTGCTCCAAGTTCCTGCAGTACAAAACCGCCTGATAACAACCTTTAATAACCCTAAGAGAGCTACCTTATCTTTGTCCCATTAGAAATAAGATTAAAACAGCAACCAGATTGGAGAATTTTGGCAATAAGATGTGCACTAACACACAATGTGGTATTTAACATCTCTCAGTCTACTTCCAACAGAAAAACAAGGCAAAGTTTGGTGCATTGTTGAAGTTGGACTGAGGTCAACTTTAACAGCAATCCATTATTCAGCTCCCCTTCCAGTGCACTTCAAAACCATAAAGCGTGCATTCTTAAACCACACTGAAACAGCATACACTTTAGCTGGATGGTCCGACTGCAGCTTAACTCTTACAGTCCCGTGCTGATTATTCTGCAGTAGGCCCGGCTCACCCCCACTGGGCCGACCACAGGCTTTACTCTACGAGAGATTTACCTACAGACAGGCAAACTCGAATCAACCCTGACCCCGTAGATGATTTAACCGTTAATCTAGGTGGTCAATACCAGTGTTGCTGAACCCAGTTCTCTGCAGCTCAGAAACCTTTTCTACAGATCCATGGAGCTTCCCAGGAGACAGACTGACGACACACAGATCTGCACACAAACAAGTGCTTGTTTATGTTCATCTGCCATCTGATACAGCATCTCCACGTTGTATATAAACACGCAGTACACGTGCATGGGTTGCATGCCCCGCACATGCGAGCACACAGTGCCTGCCGACGAGCCGTTTTGGGCCTGAAAAAAAAAAAAACCTTTGAAAGGAAATGGGTTTAATATTCAGATGTGAAGGAAGTTTTGATAATTGCTGTGCTTCCTCAGGCATGAGATTACTCAATTAGAGATGGAGTTGACTGATATTTAACACCCATTTAGGGTTATAGGGACAAAAGGACGGCACGGTGATGTGGACCCATTACCTGACGCAATTTACATCCCAGAGATAGGAGCAGTGCGGCATCAAAGGCGGTCACATCTGAGGGGATCCGAAAAGTTTTACAATTTTGCTGCACAATGAGACGATAGAATCTTTTATAAAGGAGCTTTTTCGAGGAAATTGTAGCTTAAAAAGTCAATAAGAAGGAAGCATTTTTTTGTGTGTGTTGTGACAGTGTGTGAGTCAGCAGATTGAAGGTCTTATCTTTGTCCTTGATGTCTGAACTGGAGTGGAGCTGCAATTACTTGAATTGTATCAGATGATTAGTCATAGAGGTTTCATTTGTGGGTTTGTGTTTTTAACCCTTTGGCCAAAAATACTCAACAAAGTAGGTTAAATTAAAGCTGTAGGGTAAAGATTTCTTAATGCATCCGTAACACATTGATTCCTTGTAGAAATATATAAAACAATCAGGACAAAAATAGACATTTCTGCTGTTGCTGAACAAACCGCTTTCTCTAATCGCTGTTTACTTATCACAAATTGTATCCTTGTGGACTAAAACTCTGGTCACAACTTTGCACTGCAGCTTAAATGTCTTAAGTGTATTTGGCTGAAGCTGTTTCTGGTCTATTCGGTGGTTTTAAGGCTGGAAATGATCCATCATGCGTCTGTTTGTCCGAGTCTGTCTCCTGGTTCGAGCTCCAGGTCTGGTCTCTTTAAGCACTTCCATTCTAGTCATCTCCACCTTAAAGAAAGTAGCACAATGAAACTAACTAGAATTCAGGTAGAGAAGAATTAAAAAACCTTGTACTAGCTTGACCTCTCTTCTTTTTTGTATTTCCAAGTTAAAGAATGATGATAACCTAAATAATCATTTATTGCAAGAGGGTTTGTAAAGAATCCTTTGGATTGAGACATTTTTACTGCTGTATAGCGATATCTGACACACCTTACCTCAGGAGGTTTGCATCTCTGCTGCAGAGTGAGGATCTCCTGGGTTTTTTTGAGCCAGTATTCAGACAATGTAAGCACAATGAACACAAAGCATTTTGTGGCACTTCATAATAAAGAATAATCTTAACCAACCGAGATGATTTGTTGTAGTTTTGTGTCTTGTCTTAAGATGTCCTTTCAATCATGATGAAAACACTTGATGTAGAGAATAGGAGCAGTGTTGGCTTTCGACCCGATAATTTCTCTTCTGTTGAAGTAGCTTTTAAGGAAATTCATGCTAATACAGTGAGTTTACCTTTCAAGTCAAACAAGTGCTCAGTTCATTAGCATAGAATAACACTTACTGTGGACTAAACAGGCCATCCTTTGCATTAGCTGTGTCAATATTGTATGTTTGAAGAGGGACTGGGCCAACATTAGTGCACACTGGGCTCGTTAATATTCTTTAAGCTGCCTGGATGGCGAAATACTGCAGGCTGATAAATCCATATTAAGAAGCGGTTATGTAGGTTAAAGTCACTGAAAGCTTTGTTTCAAATAAGTGTTTCTTTTTTACCTTAATTAAGGAGAAATGCAAGTTTAAGTTTAGATAAAATATTCTGATCGGTGCTCAGAAGTCAGAGCACAAATCTCAGTACAAAAGTAAACAAAGCCACAATTAGAGGGCAACAACAGCCACACTCTGTCACAGTTTAACACACTGTGGGCTCATTTTTCACTGCAATATAAAGTCCTGCACCTCTATGGAAACAGAACAACCATGACTAGAAGTACAGAGAACTCAGAAATGTCTTCTGTGCAGAATTAAACGGATAGAATGCCACAAATCATGAGAAAAGAAAAAGCAAAACTGGAATTTCTTTGATTATTTATCTTACAAAATCTGAAAAAGCCTGGAATCAACACGTGCAACATTTTTCCAAGTGCCCACAGGTGTTACCAACACTGAAAAAGATAGTATAGACATTTTACTACTTACATTTTTAATTTGTTTCCAGTGTCTCCTCTCTGCTCTGTGGAAACACTGCCTGCAGTTCAGCCGAGAAGTCTATTAATTTTTGCTACATGACTGTTGGTTGCAGCCGAGTCAGTCATATTTTCTCGATTGTGCTGAGAAAGACAGAATTTTTTGTTTTTTACAGGATCTGGTTACTTTAAACTCTATATTTTTGACATTTTTTTAAAAATTAGACTCACAGAATAAAGTGATTTTGGATGAAATATCATGATTTTTTAGCTTAGATTTGGTTGATTTTCACAACACAACTGCACATCACACATGATTAGTTTGAGGAATGCAATAAAGTTGAAAATGTGCCATTTATTCTGTTTTTACAGTTTCAGGCTCTCATAAATGGTGGAATTATGGTGATTTTTAAAAAGATAACATGCCTTTTTAAAATCTGCCAGCAGCTGTTGATGTTCAGAGTGTTCAATTATTAATACAATATGCTACAATAAGTTTTGAAACTCACTAAACTTCTTGCTTGTTGCAGTGTTTTCATGTGCTGTGCAATGTCAGGATGTTCTCACAATGACTTACAGATGGGTGACAAATTAAAGGAAAAACCTGAACCCTTGACTCCTACGGTGAGGAGATCTGGTTCAGCATCTGTCAGGCTGTGGGGGGGATTTTACTGCCATGGTTTAAATCAACGTGTCCCCTTAGAGAGAAGAATGACTGCAAGTAAATATAAAGTTGTTCTGAGTTTGTCCTGTGATGAAACATTGGGGAGTGATCTCTTCCAAGACGCCTACATCCAACTGAACACGTGTAGGAGATTTAAGATTTTAGATGCTGTTCTCCATCATTGAAACACCAAATGAGGGAATATACACCGATCAGCCACAACATTCTGACCACTGACAGGTGAAGTGAATAACATTGATCATATTGGTACTATGTGGTGTTCTGCTGGAAAACCTTGGATTTTAACATCCGTGTTGATGAGACTTAGACACCCAAATAAACATTGTCCCAGAACAAGCACACTCCCTCATGCAAATGGAAATCCCAAATGTCACTGGTCTACCCCCGCAGGAAAATGCACCCCACCACATGGTAACAGCATCAACCAATCAGGAACATCTTGAGGAACATGACAATGGCCCAAGATGTTGATTTGACCTCCAAACTTCCTAGACCCCATTCTGATCAAGCATCAACAAGATGCAGTGGAACAAGTTGGATTGACAGAGGCCCCACTGCACAAGCCAGAGTACCCAAAGGATCCACTGCCCTGGTCCTGGTGCCAGACCCCATAGGACACCCTGAGAGGTCCTCTGGTCCATGTCCAATGGTTCAGAGCATTTTGGACCACATCTTTGTTTAATGTCTGTGTTAATGCTATAGATATGCAGGCAACTCTTTCAATC